>WEIV01019293.1:18176-41492 GCA_013390005.1 Calyptomena viridis | reverse complement strand
AGTTACAAGGTAGTTACAAGGAAACATTTTTGTCTGTTTGGTAAAGTAGCTTAATAAAGTATAAAATTATTATTTTATACTTCATTCTAAAATTCTGGTTGGTTGAAAGTAGGTAAGAGAACTGCTATCCTTGGTTGGTATTTTCTCTTTATTAAGTTGAGTAGAGCAGTGCCCTACGCACCATGATATCAGAGATGTATTTTTCTCAGTCTCAGGTGTTAGAGCTCTTCTATACGAAAGCACCCAGTAAAGCAGTAAATTTAATCTATGTCTCCTACACTCTTGCTGAGTGCCATATCCAACATACCACTAGGTATTTGGGATATTATTTTTAGTGTGTTCCATTTTTTCACATTTGAGCCTTTGAAAAACCTCAACTCACACAAATCAAAGCAAGAAAAGAATCTAACTCTGCGTACTACTAAATGCTTGCATTTATGACACTGTGCTCATTAATCCACTCAGTCTGCAATCCCAATTGTCTTTATTATTTTTTGCTAACAGTACCTTTCCTTGTCAGTTGGATCATCTTTAACACTTGCCATTCCAATCTCATTGAATACTTGTCCTCCTATAAGGCTCTGCTTTATATGTCTTCTCTTCGGATTACAGATAAACTTCTTAAAATTACCACAGGGCCAGTACACAGAGTCCAGATGACTGCCAAGAGCCCCATGTCACACTTTTCTTTTAAGCATTTTTATCCCTGTCTCTGGAAGCAGCCTTCATAATTCAGGGAATGCTTTTCCATATTTTTTTTTCAGAGATAAGTTGACCTCTAGGCCCTCTTTGCTTCCTTCCAAAGTCATTAAAACCTATGGTTGTCCTATTTCTAAGATGTTTGGGCTGCTGCTGCAACACACTTATCTACAGATTACCGTAAGCATGGTTCTTTCATTTGAAAAATTTCATTTCACAAGTAAAGTCTTTAGTAAGTCAGGAGTTAGAGCAAAATGTATTTTATCACAAAGCTTATGACCACTACAGAATATTTATTAAGACATACTTTATTGCCCTAAGGCACACATTTATAGGAACAGAAGAATTGGAGAAAACATTTCTTGATGCATTTATAGACTTGCAGTTGACACTTTAATTTCTGTTTTCAATATAATGCAACAGGAATCATTAGGACAAAGAAGATGAAATTAATAGACGAAGTGTGGCAAACCGTCTGAAGTTTTAACTGAATACTGTCTAAGTCTATTTGCCAAGTTCCCTGAAGCTGTGAGGCTGTGTGCTGTTTTGCACATCACCTCACACTGCCTGTGCTAAACAATTCTGTTCTCACTTGATAACAGTACTTATATGTCTTTGATGTAACTGATAAAAGAAAACTAATGGTGTGTTGCATAACTGTGAATTCAGGAATGTAGCTGTTGAATTAACAAGTGTTCACAGACATGCTGCAATTTCACTGGGAAAATATCTCAGGGTTCCTCTTATTCAATAATTTGGTGCAATATAAATTTTGTTTGAGCATCTGCATCTATAATGTACTGAACATTTTCTGTGCTCATTAGAAAAAGCTGAAGGAGATTGGGATATACTGAAGGAATACAGTCACACCATGATTCCCATAAAATAAATATGAATAAAGCATTTATTCATTTAGAACTATAGGTATACTTAGGCTTAATGGAAGGATGCTCAAATGTCTTTGTTCTGTTCTACTTTATATATTGTCAAAAGTCTTTTTTATTTTCTCTGAAACCTGACTTCAGTTTTGGCAATAATTTATAATAACTCTGTTCATAAGACTGTTAGGGTTTGAGTTCTGTGGTTCTTTTAAATTCTTTTCCTTATGCAACAATAGAAT
The DNA here is from genome assembly GCA_013390005.1 of Calyptomena viridis. NCBI lineage: Eukaryota > Metazoa > Chordata > Aves > Passeriformes > Eurylaimidae > Calyptomena > Calyptomena viridis. The sequence continues at coordinate 39,673 of WEIV01019293.1, read as the reverse complement.
AGTTGTTCCTTGTAGTTTGGATTTTCATGTTTCCTTTTTTTCAAATCTTTTTAGATAATGTTCTTCTGTACACAATAATAGAAGAAAAAGTTATTTTATGCTTTATTAGGTTGAGTGACATATTTTTCCAAGATCCAATGGTCAGCAGTATTTCCAGCAAATTGTGTGTTACACTTGACTGCAGTTTACAAGAACTTGTAGAACAAGTAACTATAGGGTACCACACGTCTAATTATTAATACACTGGTAAACTTTCTTTCCTGTTCACATCAGTCATAAACAGACCTTGATTTCTGTGTACTTGTTAGTCAGAAGTATTTGCCAAATACCTTGTATAAATGATATGTTGATTTGTTGGTATCTATTTGTTCTGTATGCCTATGAATGATCATCTAAGACAGACTATATTATTTCTACTTCCCACTTTGAGAAATGTTTTAATCGATGAAAAAAACTGGTGCTAGGTCTTGCTCTTGAATATGTATTATGTTTTCAAAAGGAAAACATATTATGCATCAACACTTTTCCCTTTGGAAGTTTATTTCTCTCCCCATTTCTCATAGCACTTCTCATGTTGTCTTATTCAATGCAGAATCCTGCCATCGAAATTTTAAATAACAGTAAATCAAGTTCTGTGAGGTAGCAAATATTATAGACTTTATTAATATCTCTTTTGAATTTCAAATAGCAAAATTACGCATGTCAAAGTTGCTAAGTATAACGGTTTACTTTCTAAAAAGTAAACTAGAGCTCTATAGAGACCTCTTTCTTAAAACAATTGTCAGGTAAAAATTTCCTCACTATGTCTCATAATTGCAAAGAACACTTCTGGTTTGAGTGTTTTGAGGCACACTGGGCAAAAGGCTATAGCTTTACACATCACTATGTCATCATATGTAATTGTACTTATTGAAATGTTTAAACAATACCACCAAAAAAGCTTGCATTATTTTTGAAAGATTTTTGTTTGATATTTCAGGAATAACCCATGTCCAATTTGAAGAAATTACATGACTGATTCAGGCCAACTAACTGGCTGGTAGTTGTCAATGATGCAAAATGGTTTCATTACAGTTTCACGCTAAAACTGGCCCAAGATTGTAATGTCCTCAGCCTTCGCTGAAATAATTTAATCTGTCAATTCAAAGTGTCAGTGCTAGATGTTTCTCTTACACTTCTGCCAAGGCTGTTTCCTCCTTAAGGATACTGGAAGCTATTTTGAAATACAGTTTAAAAACAGGTTGTAAAATGTTTTCAAGTTCTGAACATAAAGCACTTGCAATTTGGCAGATTCATTTTTCCCTCAAGATGAGCGTGCTGCATCATTGAGATTAAATATAGTTAAACTGTCATGGTTCTTAGCTTATTGCTTTGTTTCTCTAAGTTATCACATCTATGGGTAGTCTTTAAAAATGAGTTAGCACAGAGCAAGAAATCTTAGTCCACTGGAATCCATTTTAAAAGACCAGCTCTGAGTATTTTCAATTTTATCACCACATCTTAATGATCCATAAAGCGATAAAAAATGGACAACTCAGATCACACAAATGCACACAAAGTCTCCACCTAGCAAGGACAAAGCAAGTTCTTTGTACCAGAAAAAAAGTGAACCCCAGATAGAATTCTTGAGTGCCATCAAAATGCCTAACCTATAGCAGAAAGGTCCAAGTAGAAGTTGTCATCCACTTTTAAAGACAAAATGATTACTTTATTGACTCAAATATCTTTGCTTAATTTTCAAGTTGACCTTAAAAAATGACCCTACAGTTTGCTCGTACATTGGCATAGAAGCCTTATTCTGTGTCATGTTTCTCACAGATTTGCAGTTCTGAAAAAACAAATGCTCCTGGCTGACATGAGAAGTTGCTGACTACTACTAAAACCTGGAGGCTGATGGGCAGCACCCTCTGACCCTTAAGCAAGGGCCTTTGAGCTCCACAAATAATTCCACTGCTAGACAACTGGTTTTTTTTTTTTCACAAATCTTCATTCTTTTTGCTGGCTTGCAAAGCCTGTTCTGAATTGGGTTTATATGTGCTTTTCCCTGGGCATCCAGTTGCCTGCTGTTTCTAACACAAGCACGGTCCTTGAGCTGTGGAAACTGTAAACAACCACCCAGGGCTCCTGTCAGCACAGGCAATCAGCCAGGATGCTGGCTGTGGGCTTTGCCTGCCTGCAACCAGTTCTAACTGCACAGCTGCTCTCTTTATGAGGAACTGTAGTGAGAGGAAAAAGAGTAATGGGTTCAAACCGAATGAGGGGAAATTTAGTTTAGATAAACAGAAGAAATTCTTTGCTGTGAGCATGGTGAGGCACTTGGAACAGTTGCCCAGAGAAGCTGTGAATGCCTCATCCCTGCCAGCGTTCAAGGACAGATTGGATGGGGCTTTGAGCAACCTGGTCTAGTGGAAGGTGTCCATGCCTATGGCAGGGGGGTTGGAACTAAATGATCTTCGAGGTTCCATCCAACCCAAACAATTCTATGATTCTGTGACTCTCTGACATCTCCAAGCTGAAGACATGCTCACTGGCTGGCAGAGAGTGAAGTATTCAGTTGTGTTGATGCCATAGTATGCATCTGTTGACAAATAGATATGAAGATAAGTGTGCTTCTGTAGAAGCTCTTATCAATTGTTGGCTCTGGGAAGGGATGAAAGGGAGAAACACATTCCCTGCCAGGAGTTGCACGCTTCTGGAGCCACTAGCTGAGATTCATAGTCAAATTCTGGGTAAGCTCTGCTCCCCTCAGTGTCTATGCAGTCTCATGCATGATCAACCTCATGCACACTGTGCAATATAGTGTGAGGAACTCACACTGTACAAAGAACTCAGCATGAAAATTAGAAAACTAATTTCTTTTATTTATAAAGCTTCTCCTAATCACACAAATTCCCATTATGTAAGTAACTCTATGTAGACAAGTGGGGCATCCGTTTCTCACCTTTTATATGTCTGCTCTGCAATCATCTCCTTGGATGAGAAGTGCACTTCAGTATAGAAGATGGTATGCTTTTGACAAGCCTTAATTCATGGCCTTCAGGCAGGCACCAGGCAAGAAGGTCCTGGTTAGCTGTGCATGTTGCATGGGATGGCACAAGAGGCAGTAAGACACAAGAGCAAGGTGAGGGAGATACTGTTTTCAAAAATAAAAAAGTCTACATTTTAATGGACATGTGAAGAAAATGAACCCAGTACAGGATGCAAGAAGAGGTGAAGCTGAAATATTCATAAGTAGGGCTCCTGCTTAACACTTACAAAAAATAAAAGCATGTGAACACTGCATTTCTTCTCTGTTTGGCATTGTTCAGACATTTTTTTATGTGTACTCTGGTCAAAAATTTCAAGTGCTGTTCTATAACCTTGACAGTCAGAGCACTTAAAAAAAGGAAGGAAAGGTGAGCAAAGGCAAAAACAGAAGGGGAGAGATGAGAAAGAGGCAAGAGGGAAGATCCTTTTTGTCTGGAAACTGGGGCTTTCCATCAAACATTAAGTAATAGTTTCAATAAAACCTTGTTTTCATGACACTTTATGAGTGAAAACAATAACAGAAATAGCTGCATTAACCTGAAAAAAGTCTTGTTTCAGTATTTGATATTACAGGTACTGAAACATTCACTTGGATCCCTAGTGATTAAAGTTTTGTTGTATGGAGACCCTAAAGGAACAATCTCTAAAAGAATCAACTGGTTTTCTTTGTGAAAAGTGCTTCCCACTACTTACAAGCCTTTTTTTTAACAGAACTTCATTTTAGTAATTAGTGTCAAAAGTGCCTATCAGCTGTTAAGTTATTCTGTTTAATTGTCATTCTCTTCCTTATAATCTAGTTCTGGATAAAGCAATATTTGTCAAAAGTATTTTAATGGAAACTTTTGAAACTTGTTCAAACACACACTTGTGTTATTTATAATAGAATATAATAAATCTATGAAACACAAGTTAGTGAGATAAATATTTTTCCCCGTGGTGTCCTCTTTAAAAAGAAACACTGATACTTCTTTATTCTTTTCTCTCAGCAGTAGCTAAAGCTGTCTGGAGAAGTCTTATTTTGTTGAAACCTATGAACATAATACCTCAGGCCCAGATTCTAGTCTAGTTTCTTCACAAAAATATTTAATCTAAGCTTATTTAAGACATACAATAAAACATGAAGTGTATGTGGGGCAAAATCCTCGACACATGTAAGTCAGTGTTGCCTCATTATTTGCTGACATTTACAAACCTACAATTGTGGTGGTGTGTCTTCTGGGTTGGGAATGTTCTGTTCCCCCCTATAGTTAAAATGGTATGTTCTGTAAAAGGTTTACACCCCCGGTCTTGTCAATCTCTCAAACCCATCCCTTAGATCCAGTTCTTTCTAGGTCAATCACCAAGCCCCTCCTGGGTTTTCCCCTTTTCCTTGACGTCCCATTTGTACATGTGACCCTTCCAACTCCACCCCTTGTTACCATTGGTTTTCCTAGTGTGTCACTCCCTCCCTGACTCCTCCTGTCCCAGTTGCCCATTGGCTAACCCCTAGCTCCTCCTATGTTTCCACCCCTGCTTAAAAGTTACTGCATAGAGCCCAGAGGTGCTCTTTTGGGTTTGTTTCCCTAAGGCTCTTTTGGGTCTGCTTCCCCTAAGGCTCAACAAAGCTTTGGACTGTGGCACCCCAATTGAGACTCTCCTCGTCCTTGCTTCTCAACTGCGATGACGGACCAGCCCAGCATAGAGCGAAAGCTCTAAGGTGCAGCCCTGACTTCCAGCTCACTGGACTGACTTCCGCTGTCACTGAGCCTAGCCAGGGTGGTAACAATGGTCCTCACGGCATACAATGTTTTGCTAAAGATGTGAAACTTTTATTAAATATTGAATATCTATACTCTGATTTATGATAAAAAAGACACTAGACATTATCACATAGTTTACCATATGCCTAGCTAATAACATTAGATTATCAATGCTTTTAAAAATGAAGCAATAAATATCAGTAAAACTATCTAGGAAATTAGGAGAACTAGTTGATCCTATTGCTTTAGTCATATTGGCTCTTTACAGCTAAGAGAGTTGAAAAGGTATTCAGTGGTTTGTAGGCTTCTAAAGGAAACTAGTAGTTGATAAAACTGCTTCTGCCATAGTAAATTATGTACATGAAAGTATATTTATCCAAATGAAGAATGGCAAAAGAGTTCTTGTAATTAGGTCATTTCACAAGTCTTCTTTCCCATCTGTAAGGACTCTTATCATGTATCCTAGTACTCTAGTGTAGAGTTGGCAATGAGCAATGCTTTAGGAGACAATATTAGTGATATATATCTGAGCCCTAAATTTGTCATGTTCACCGTAAAAGGTGTTGTTTAATGTGTACGGAATATGACAGCAAATTTAGGAAGGTTGGAAGGATGAATAAATCTTTGAATGAAAGAAATACACCTTTTATGTAAGTGGAAGGAAGATTGAGTACTTTATTTTAACATTTAATGGAAAATACTACTGATAATTTAATAGCAGGAACTGATGATTTAATATTGGTAATTTCATACCTGATATTAAAAACATATGCATCCATTGTAAAAGCCTTGTATATCATTATCCTGAGCATCGAGTTTTTATATAAACTCACATCATGGGACCATAATGTTACTATCAATTGTAATTCTTTTTCATTCGTTACTCAGAGGAAAGTAAAACTTGATGTGGATTTTTTTAGTGTTGTGAAATTATTTGAGAAATAAGAGCCAAAAGAGAATCACCACTCTCGGGGGCTTTAACTAAAGTCACTTGCAACTTAACACTTGCATAAATTAAGCAAGCAAGCATTGGTTTGAAAACTGAATAAGACTAAAGACTACATGTGCAATAATGGTCTTAGAATTTTGAGAAGAACTTTTTAGCAAATTTTTTCTAACTTTCAGAGATAACTTGTACAACTATTTCTTTTTTTTTTCGCTTTATAACTGTTCTATAGCACAAATCTTTTGAAACAGTGTATATATTTCAGTTGTTATTAACTTCTACTTTCCACAGCTACTGTAATTCATCTAGCCTACTGTGACCAAAGTTGCCCAAAATTGACCAAGTTATAACAACTAGAACCTTTCCACCTGTAACCCTTTGCCATGAAGTAATGCGAAGGTCATGCCTGGCATGTTTGTTTCACAACTTCAGGTTTCATTCTTCTGGTCTTTCCCCATGGTGGCCACTCAGACCGATTTGAAGGACAGGACCATATGCTGTCAGTAATGAACAATCCATAGTGCTGCAACTCTTGTTGTAGGCAGAGTGAAAATGTGGGCTCTGTGACTTGATGAATATCGCTGAAGAGAAGGGAGAAAGGGTAGGGATGGCACTTCCCAAGGGGGATCCCACCTACCCAGAAAGAGGACTGAGGGTAGTTGTAGCTCCCCTACAAGACTGGGAATGGAAAGAATGTCCCTTGGATGCAAGTGATACAGCATAGAGGTGCTTTATAAAGGCTGGCATAGAACCAAATGAAGGAGTCTATAATGAACAGAGAGTAAACTGAGGCACAGCAGTTTGCCTGCATTGGAAGGGTGCTGGGCCTCTGCATCAGCCACCCTGACCATGGCAGTAGTCCTAGGGGCTCTGACGCTGCACTTGACTCCTGGTTGCTTCATAGGCAGCAAAAGTGTGGGGGCATCAGTGACGAATCCAACAGCATCAAAGAGGTTGGGAAACCACTGGAAACCACAGCCAGCCAGTTGAGATGCCAGCAGCCAACAAGCCAGAGTCACTGTCAGAAGAGCCAGGGAGATTTCAGGGACTTGGTGTGCTTGTGACACACACTGGTGAGCTTTACAGCAACAGGCCTCATGCCTGGAACGCTGTTTCCTGGGCTATCACTGCTAGGATCATCTTTTCCTGACAATTCTGACTGCAGATGCAGACATCTTACCTAAATCAATAACAGGAAGTTCATTAGAGATAAAACATGGAAGAGGAAAATTTACAATTTCTTTTAGACCGTTTGAAAAAATCCCATTATTTTTCTTCAAGAGTTCCCTTTCCTTTATGAAGCCAAATGTTGTTCTGGCTTTTTTGAGTACTCTTGAAAGAACTAGTCAGTTCTTGGCAAAAGGAGTCCTTGAACGGCAAAGATCAAATCCAGTTTCAAGAGAAAAGGAGAAAAGCAAAAGTGCCAAAAAGTGGATATGAAGTTTTTTTACCAAGGAGTAACTTAAGTTAAAATCCTAAAGAGGACAGCTAAGGCTGAGTGCAGCTATGCTCAGAGGGCTGAATTCAGCCTGCAGGAATACTGCACACAGAGCAGGATTAGACACAAAATCTGCATGATGCCTTTGCAAACTGAGCTCATGAAAAAATGTAACAAAAAATTGTGTCCTAACCACAGACTCTGTCAGAGATTGGGAGGTTTCCCATTTATTGCAAAAGCTGATTACACTTCATTATCTTTTCTTTATCAATTGATGTGATATACTTCTCATAGAAGCATATCCTGGCTAGATAACAGTGAAGCCTAATAATGCTAAAAAACCCAGTTCTTCCATGCACCAAAATGACAGGATGTAGAGAATTTTGAAAGCTGAAAGTTGAAATTTTGAATAGCATTAGTCAGAGATAATAAATAGAAATTTTCCTCTGTGTTCTTTAATAACATGGGCAATGAGAATAGTGCTGGCTTTTTCAGAGATAGAGCTGAAAATATAAATCAGATGAAGCAAAGTACCTTAAAATGCAACATCTTTTGCAAGATTCCCGAGCACTTGTGGTATCAAGAAAACTACGAGAAAAGCTACAAAGGCATATTTTCATTGCATATTTGTGAACCCACCTCATGGATGCACTTCAGTGAATGTTTCATGAATTTATGGAAAATATTACACAGCTATTTAGGTAAAACAAGAGGCAGTTATTTAGCTGGTAAATTTTTTTGGAAGACATCTTTTGTAGCCTATAGCAACAGCTGAGAACACTGCATTTTCAAGTTAAAAGAGCAAAAGGGTGTCATGAAACACAGGATCTGTAATGAAGGTTTCAGGAGACCGGATATGAGTGAAGAGCTCTAGTATAAAGTGTTTAAATTAAAAAAAAAAAATTAAAAGAGGAACACTTCAAAAAAAATTAACAACTTATTAAGTCTGTTAATGATATGATTTTCTGCCAACTGTTTCCTGTTTCTTACTCCACTGATAAATCTGAAAATAATAATGACAAAGAAACAATTATCTCAGAAGGAAATTTTAGAAGAGAATATTAATTTTATTTTACCAAATTAAACTCAGCTCTCAGTGAAAATGCTTCATTCACCTTTCAGCAGAAAGATACAATTTTGTACTTTTACAAGGAAGCCATCCTCCATCTAAAAGACAAAGGTAAAACGTTTACCTGAAAGATGACTTCTATGTCCAAAAGCTTGGTTGCCATTTTATTGGCTTGATAAAAGGAATTACTCCTCACTTCAGATCCTTCCTAATTTACATGTTACAGAATACCACGGTAGCAAAAACTTGATCACTAAGAATACACCAAACATCTTGAAGACCACTTTTTTCAGTGTGAAATAATAATTGACAGCTGTGACATTTAGTTGTCAAATAGAACTATATGCCTCGATAAATGCCTGGATTTGCTTTTTAGTGTGTAGCATAGCTTAAATGGATTTTTCTATCTGTGAATTATTTCTACTAGAGAAAAAACAATTATTATTTAGCCTATTTTACCCATAGCCACTACTGTGCTACTACTCTGTTGATGCAAACCATACCCAGGTCCTTTAAGTCATGGCCTCAGAGCAAAAACTTTCTGTGGCAGGGTGTGCACAGTGAAACTGAGAAGAGACTTGAAGCTAATGTGACATTGGTATGGGTACAACTTATAGGAAACTTAGTGTTTTGAGTCTTATAACCCAGACGTAGTTTTGGCAAATTCTCAAGAGCCAATCCCTAAATTATTATCACCATGTGCCTCGTTCTACATATCAACCAAAAAAAAAATCCTATCAGGATCCATTAGCAAGAGAAGTTTGAAATATATATAGCAAAATGAATTCTAGCAGAGAAAAGTGATGGAAAATATGAGGTGCTTATCTCAAATAGGTGACAAAATTTACTAAATTATTTTAATACTTTATGCAAGATATCTCTGTAATCTCTACTACCACATAAATTACATAAAAGAGAATGCAATTAACCAAGCAGTATTGCATAGTTGTTACATTAGCAATGCAGCTGGATGCAATAATAAAGTCCTTGTAAACAAGAGGAATTGTTGCTAATATGCTATGGTATCAGACTTGAATAAGAGTTTAAAAGTAGCATTCATTTTTTTTATTAAAGGTTAAGAAGGTTAAGTGTTTAATTGGTATTTTAACTGGACAGCAAGGAAAGAAATTCTGGAGTTTGGACTTGAATGAATTCTGTGGATCATGAGAACACAGTTATTTATGTAATTCAAAATTCAATAGCTAAATAAAATTGAATTTATTTAGGAACATATTGGTTTATATTTAGGGAAATGAGGGAACCTGATAAAAGTTTATTTTGATTCTTAAGCTTTGTTTCTGTGTCAACTGTTTCTCTGCCTCATAGACAGTAAATGTGGTGTAACACCTCTGAAGTTTAACGATCCTTCAAGTTTGGTTCAAAAAGTTAATGATGCTGATATAACATTAATTCACCCATCTGATGGTATACTCTTAAGAACCCTAAAAGATCTCTTTACCTGCCAACACAACACCGTCTCTCAATGCTGCAATACGCTTCTAGACTTACATTTTTGTTCACAGAATTTCAAGAATTTTCTTCTCCTGCCTATGATATGTTTATCCCTTTCCACAGACTTCTTCTGCTCCATCTGTAATCTTTTTTTAAACGAGTTTTATTTTCTTTAGCTGTAGTTTCCTTTTAACTGAGGTGTTTCATTTTGCCTTACATCATCAAAAAAAGCCAAACCCCAAACAGTTGTAAAACCTGTCTGCTTCTGTCACCAGACTTTGCTCATTATATAAGAATGAGAGTTTTCTGGCTATGAGAGTGGAAAATATAGTGGCAAACTGTATTTTATAATTCCTGAGGAGCAGTTTTTATAACAACAACATAATAATTTCCCTAATTTCAACAATAATTCATACTTTGTATGAATTTGTACTTCACATGAATTATTCCAGATAATTGTCTAGATTGCAATTCCTGTTATCCAAGTAAGATTAGAGGAACACAGCTGTGTTTTTCTGACTTAACAGTTTATGACTATTTAAATCTGTGAAACATGCTAATACCTAGTATTTGTCAAGAGGTTGTTTAATGCAATATCTACTGGTTGTCAATGGCACTATTTAAAGAAGCTGCTTGATTTCAAACTTTTCTGCATAGTAAGACTGATTTGAAAGATGAAGCTATGTAATACATGTCACAGAGTATAGGGACTGGATAAAATCAAGTGTTGAATTAAAGGCAAGTCAAACAAAACTCACAGGCAACAATAAGAACTTTCTGCTTTTAGCATCAGCATCTGCAACAGCAGATGTTAAGCAAACAACATGTCTTAATAACATGATAATGAAACATTGTTTAATATAGACAAGATTCTCTCTCCCAAATCTATTTAAGGTAAATCCTGCCTGGTGAGCTCAGAGCTCACTTTCAATAATAAGTGAAGCAGAGGGATAAGATGTACCCACATTATGTTACCACACTATTTTTTTCATGTTCAGAAATACCCAGCACTATTTGGACTTGTTCTATGGAAGTCAAGAAGAAAGACTCAAGGTACTTTATATATCTACCTTCTTCTGAAGGTTGTTCAACAGTCCTTAGATTTGCAGAAGTGGTACCATCAACTCCTTTTTAAAACAAAACAAAACTGTGAGAGGGCAAAAGTAGCAGAATTGTTTGACTTAGTTTTTGATACCACAGTAGTATCCAAATGAGTAAACCTCAGAAAAGTCACTTTCAGCAAAAGAGAGTGATGATGTACAGAGCAGCAGGAGTTGTGGTGGCAAGCTGATCAGAGCTGAAACCCCTTTGGCTCATCTGGGTTTTAAGACCATGCACCAGAGGGTAGGAGATCTCTTTTACAAAGGGAAATGTGTTACTCCACATGACGTGTATGAGGCACTTCCGTCACACGTGCATAACTATCACACCTATGCAGATTGCTGTGCATGGGGACCAACAAATATAGACAGACAATTTACCATCAAAAAATTTTGTTCAATAAAACAATATGACAGCAGCTAGGATCACAAAAAGTAAGGAACTGGTGGCTTCAAGTGAAACACTCCTTCAGCAACAAGAAACTGTAGGTACTCTACAAATTTCCGTGACTGGGAAAACATTATGTGTTACAAAATAATTATTTTTAGACCTACTGAGAAACAGCATCTGGTTGTAATTAATAAACATACAAGCCATATATAAAAATTAATACACTTTACAGAGATTTTGAAATCATCACAATCTGAATTTAGTTTTGGTAAAATGTGTTCACTATGGAGATCCAGGAAAAGGGTCTCCAAGTTGCTCTGACTGTAAAAGGAAATAAAAAAAGACCAGAAAAGAATATGAGCACTGACCTGTACCTATCCTTTTGCACTTGCTTCTCTTTGATCTTGGGTAGCTCAGTTATTTTGCATTGTTGAAGTTGTTTCTGGGATCTCCATGTAATGCAAAAAAACTTTCCAGTCTGTTTCTGCAAGTGGAAAAGGACTGCTGCTGGAAAAATATAATTAAAACAAAAAAGATACTCATTCTCTCTATAATCTTTAAACTTCACCCAGAAGCTCCTGATAGTTTTTTAATTTTCGATTTTCAATATAGAAAGAAATACCTTTGCCTTTTGCGTTAAACCTTTGCTAACTCATTTCTAGCTATAAACGTCGGTCCTGTGTTGAATTGCAAACTTCAACATGATCGCAATTGTGATGATGGCCACAATATTAATGGTCCTAATCTCTTCTGTCAGTTTGATATCCAGATATCCAAAATCATCAATTCATGTCCCAGTTAATTTTAGAAAATTTTTCTACTTTATCCAACAGACAAAAAATTTACAGGTTTTTTTTACAGTAATATACTATTCAGTGGACATATTTTTCCTGCAAGACCCAACTCTACAAGCTGATTGACTAATTCATTCCCCACAACCATCTCATTTAAAATAGACTGACAAAAGGCCAGCTGCAAAAGCAACTACACTAAAATGTTTCTCCCCTAGAAACACAATAGAAAAAGCAGGTATTTTTTATTTGGATTTGATTGTTCACAGCTGGCACTTTCATCAGCCAGCATAAATATTGGATGTTGGACTCTAGCCAAAAAATTAATCTTCAAATTTTAATGCCCCAAGACAAATTTCGTGGGGTTCAGACACAGAGTATTTTTTTTTCTTAAAATAATAAAGGATGATTTGCAAATTGGGTTCTTGGGTCCAACTCCAGGCTCTCCTGGACCTATAACTACTTGGTTATAGTGACTTAATTTGAGCACTTCTCTACTCACCAGTAATGATGAGCTTACAATCATAAAATCATAGAATATTTTGACTGGAAGTGACTTGAAGTGCTTGATTTTTAAACGTAAATCTGGAACTACTCAGTAAAATATTTAGAGTCACCTCACCTGTTTCTGAAAAATGCATCTCTCTAACTCTAACCTATAGCCTGAACCTTTGGGATTACAGCACCATACAGAGAATCATCCACAGGATTTTAAGAAGAAAAGAATATCTCACTTAGAAACCTATAAATATCTGTTTCCTTGTTTAAGTCACATTTCATCGAGGCTAATTACCAGTACTTTCATTTTTTTGTGTATGTGAAAGGTCACTGTTTTAAAGAGCAATATAGGTCAGAACTCATTTAATCAGCATTTTGGCAAAGGAAAAGGCCATTCTATATTGCAGTGTAGCACTGGCTGTTTGCCTTATGTTATCAATCTTTTCAAACATGGGAAATCAAGCTAAAGCAATAAAACATGAACTTTCAATCTTTTCTTTGTTTTTCCAAAAGAATACTGAAAAGACCCCATTAGTCAGAAGAAACATTGAATAAACTGAATAGTAGGACGAATATGAGCTTCTACATGTGTATCCAGGGATTTTAAATTCCCTCCTTCCTTTTTTAATGTAAGGTGATAAAAAATTTAAAATATCTGGTCTCATATCAGTTTGGGTAATCTGCAGAGATTACCCAAACGTATTCTGTTACGTACAAACTCTAGTCAACTAAGCTGTACCTCTGAGCTGATCAAATCAGTAAGTGGTGTTTATCCAAGTCAGCAAATATTACCTGCAACATAGCACCTTCATCATGAAAGATACCCAACTGCTGTATTATGAAAGATACCCATTTGCTGTGCAAATCTTTATTTGCTCACATTTAGTCACATTATTTTCTAGCGAAATACATTCAGTTTTTATGGATTGCAGTATCAATCTCTGAGCACAGCAAAAATACAGCAGTAGAGGACGGGAACTGAAGTGTTTTGGATTTACATCACATGACAGAAGGATTTAGAGTAGATTTGCTACATATTGAGAAAGTGGGTCATAGCCAAAAGAACACTGTCAGTCTTGCCAGCCATGCAAACAGAATTGCTCCTATTAAAGAAGTTGAAATGTTGACAAGAGTACATTCAATTTTTAATACCTAGTCATGTTTCTAATTACAAATATATCTTTCTATTGTGACAGCTCAGCATCAATCTGAATGATACAAGCCTTCATGAAAAGTTGAAAACATTATAGCATGTCTTTAAACACTAAAGGCAACCTACACCATTGCACAGACCAAGGACCAGTTTTTGTGTCTGACATAATCACTGTATCTTTTGGAGAGTCAGGTCAGACAAGAACAAGCCAGGAGTCTTCTACACATGACTAACTGTCATCTCTAATACTCTGACAAGTATCTTCACGAGATATGGGATATTTTTGTGCTGCAGGATAAGACTTGACATAAAGACCAAAGATGAAGGTTTGTCAAAGATTCCAGCCACGATCTTATCTGGAGGATCTGAATGATGTTCACCTATACTAATGTTTTACATCAATTTCATGCTGACAGCTGTTAAAAGAAAGGCTACCACAGATGATAAAAAATTTGAATTAAACCCCTCCTTTTTTTCTTGTTATTATTGATCAATATGTAAATGTTTTCTTCTTTCTACACTAGCTGCTTTAAGGTTTTTTAAGGTTTTTGCTCACTTTAAATTGGTATTATGATATAACTGATATATGTGTTATTATGAATGAGTTACCTAGAAAAAGTGTGTGATGCAAAACTGAATGTATCTTTTATGAATAATGAAATGTAAATACCTATTGGGTTTTTAAATTATGACCACTGCTTTATCCTCTTTTAACTTCAATTAAAATTAAGCAGGGATTTAGCCCTTACTTAACAGGTTTGAAGAATATGTATGTATACATAAACAAATTCTTAGGATTAGATTGATATGATAAATGCAATAGCTTGTATTTCCTGCCATGTAAAGCAGTTTACATAATTGATCGTTGTTTATTTCTTAACTTTAAGTCTAAATTTAGCAGATCTTTTATTCTTTTATTCTTCTATTCTTCCTTTTATAATTCTACGAAACTAAATGTATCTATTTTTTCTAGATGTCATTCTATTGGGAAAAACTTTCTTGACTTACAAACATGAAATATCTGAAGTCCAGGAGTCAGCGTCATCACAAGCGAAATAAGAATCTGACCAAATTCATGAAAATAAAAAGCTGCTTCTATCACATTCTCATTTTCACATGAATTCCACCCCAAACCCACAATCTTTTTAACACTTATGTTTGCTGAATCCAGACTTTCACTCTGGATAATGATACTGTAAATGAATCCAAGAAAAGCATTGCAACTACAATTATTCCCAAAAAAAAAAAAAGAAAAAAAAGATTAAAACTGCTTAGGTATGAAATTGAAAATTTAAGAGCAGAAAGTCGTAGTAATTGCAAACAGTAGATGGAGTAGGTGGCTGTCAAGGACATTTACAAGCCTGAGGACAGCAGGGTCCCTCCTGCCTGCACAACCTCTGCTACAGCTCTGTCTACGGGCACTGGATGCTTTCGGTGAGGAAGAA
Source organism: Calyptomena viridis (assembly GCA_013390005.1). Taxonomy (NCBI): domain Eukaryota; kingdom Metazoa; phylum Chordata; class Aves; order Passeriformes; family Eurylaimidae; genus Calyptomena; species Calyptomena viridis. Next base: position 24,624 of record WEIV01019293.1, on the reverse strand, counting down.
GGGCAGCCCTGTCCTCACCTTCCAGCAGAGAGAATGAACTGCATGATGCCAACAGCTGGGAGGAGACATCTGCTCAGTGGAGAAGGTAATCTATATTAATGAAGGGAGACACACAGACCTCCCTCTGCCCCGGAGCTCCCTGAGTCCAGCCCACCTCTATGCTCTGCCATTTTATGGCTGTAGTCTACCACCCCTCAAACTCTCCCCTTACCATCCTGTCTTCCTTCATGCAGTCCCTCCTGGGATTCACTCTCTGCTCCCCACTCTGAATGGTGCAGTCTGTAGAGGTGAAGGACAAGGCCACCAACAACATCATGTTGAGGCAGAATCCTCACTTTGTGTGTGCCACTATAAAACTGTGAGCTGGGTCTGGGGAAAACACCTGCTTTGAAGTTGAAATCATGTTGAGCACCTTGTTCTATGGCCTTCAATGGCTCAAGTTGGCCAGCTTTTCCTCTTGCTTAAATTTAAATGAATCAATCCTACAATGACAGAAGTGAACGATTGTAGGCCAACGGCTAGTCTGATTTGGCTCTATGGTTAAGATGGACCTGAAGCCTAGCTGTTCTTTGTCCTTAAAAGATGCTAACACCAGCAGTATGACCTTAAGTGAGTCAGCATTTCCTGCCCACGGTGGAAGCCTGTACACGTAGCACTTGCTTAAAGTTGATGGCGGGATATTTTTGTTTCTTGTCCAATAGCTCACATGTTTTCACTTATCCAGTACCAATGCCAAGGTGACACCTGTACACTAACCAATTATTAAGTATAAACATATTTCATGTACCAATAGAGTTGTTAGGAGTCAGAACTATTTAAAGGGTTAATAAACGCCTTTCTGGGTCGTTTGCCATTAGAGCTGACCCGAAGCGCTTCTGTGATCCGTGTTGTTCTCCCTATCTCGTCGACCCCCCTGTACAACCCCCCTGTACAAGCCTACAAATGATTAATCAAACTCGATGAATTCCTATTTGAAGTTGTTTCTGAAGAAGTTCCACAACGCGTCATCATGTGGCAGATCTATTTTATTCAGGGAGTTTTTGTGCAAAGTAAAAAATACCAAATGGTATATTATGGAAGCTTCAGATGGGAATTCACTACCAATAGAGAAAGCAAGAAAAACAGGGATTTTCAGAGTAAAATGATAAAAAAATGAAGCTATGTAGACACTATCTACCTTGAATTATGGCAGCTCTGCATTTTGGACATGGATCACAGTAATATGGAATTAGACTAGAAAATAAACTAAGGCTCAAAATTATCATTTGCACGAAAAAAAGGACTTCCCAATAATAAAGCTATTACTTCCTTCTTTGTCAACACAGTTTCCTTTGTGCAACACAGTTTACTAATACAGGTTTCAGAGGAGCACAGTGAGTATGACATTCTGGGAATCTTTGGGTGTACTTTGAACTCAGGGCTCTGCACTGTATACGAACCCACCATTCCTCAGATCCTTTAATGTATGACCAGGTTTAGAAACTTTCTCCTCTTCCATTTATTATTTGAAGGAGGCTTCCTACACAGAAGTAAGGTATAGATTACCACGACTTTGCCATCTGTATAGTACAGAAATACTTTTACTTCATAGAAAAACAGTAATTGGTAGGGAAATGCACAGGACTCCAAATATACTGATTCCACATCCCACTAATTTATCTCTGAAAACATTCAAAGTGGTTTTCTCTTGTGCCCAGGAATAGAAATTCATTGTCTCCCTGAGAATTCTGCTTTTCTTCAGATATTCCTATCAAGAGTCACCAGGTTCTCTAAAACTGGTTATGCATGCAGTTTTATAACGAGAGAATTGCTTTTGGTTGTTCTGTCTTCTTATTAAGGTCACAGATTATATAGGAGATTACATATTTCTCCCCAAAGAGAAAGTGATTTATAGCCTTTGCCACAAAGTTGTAAAAAGCTGGAATTTATTTTCTTTTTATATTAGAGGAGAGCTTTAAACAGGGATATTGAAAGTGTGGATGTGAAAAATATTTAAGCACTGACAGCAATATATACTATACTATCTAATACTATCACTACACTACAGATTTTCTATATGACAGGCTCAGCTTTGTCCTTCATTGGGCTTTTTCTATTTTTAAATGACAGCTGTAAGAGCCCAGGATTGCAATTTTAAAACACACCTATTCCTGAAGAACTTATGGATAGGTTTCCACCTATTAATGTCTTTAAATTCTATCACTGTTCCAAAGCCTGTGTTGCACAGTAACAGCACTGAACAGGCACACGTGCAGTTCAGTGGGGAGGGCATGACCTGGACTGCCTCCGGATGAGAGAGTAAAAGCCATACAAGCATAACTGTATCCTGACCCATCCATATGAACAACCCTGGAGACCTAAGCAATGGCTGTAACTTCGGCCTGTCAGGGGAGGGACGGGGGCAAAAGCAGGGCCATACAACTGTCTCTGGACAGGCAGCCCCACACAGTGGCACTGTCAGCTGCAATGTGATTCTCCATGCCAGCAGTCAGCACCAAAGTCGTGGCAGGCTGGATTTCACCCCATGACTCAGCAGCCCAAGGTCTGGAAAGGCTCATCCATGATGATCAGCCCAGGTTGTTCCAGGCATGTTAACTGCTGCATTCAGATGGGTCTGGCCTGCCAAGGCAGCCACAAACTCATGGTAGTTCCTGCCTACCTTGGAAGCCAAATACATAAAATTAAGGTGCTCACAGTAGCAAAAAGGTTAAATCATCTGCAAGACAAGTATGCCCATGGAAGTGCAAGAGCTCTGAGCACCCCTACGGATGACTGAAGCTGCAAAATGGGCTAAAAGTCCACATCAGAGTTGCTACAGGGATTAATCACATCCCATAATTAGTTTGGATGCAAAGCCCTTTGACATCAAATAGAAAGTTCCTCAAGAACTTCAATGGCTTTTGATCCTGGCTTCAGAGAGGGGAAAAACCATGGTACTCTTTAGATACTGGTTCAGGTTTTGTTTAGTATGCTTTAAGAGTATGGCTTCATGTGCTGAAGTTAATTTAAAGTACAGTGTTTGCAAAATGTCTTCAAGTGGCTTTTTGAAATTGGCTCTGCTAGTTCTATTTAGCACTTTGCACTGAAAAAATTTTTCAAGGGAAAAAATGTCTCACCATTGTATTGATAACACAAAAGAAATCACTTTCATGGTATTGGATTGTAGCTGATGTGAAAAAACAAAGCATGTATTGACATCGGGAAGAACAGTTTCATTTTTAGTTTTAGAAACACAGTGCACCCCAAAAATCTTTTCCAGCCCCAGAAAAGCTGTCACCAGATATTTTGGGGAGATTGTCCTGGACTTGTTGGGACATCAGAGTGTCGAGACCTCACTGGGAGGCCTTTTCCACCTGTCTGGCCTGGGGGGGCCCCCCCCACAATCGGCCTGGAACTCTGGAGAGGACTCTAGATCTTCCAGTCTTCCAGTGAGAGACTTCATCATTTATTGTTATATATATGTGTATATTATTTGGTGTTTGGTGTTATTGTGGTTTTTTTTTCTTGAGTGTTGGTTAAATAAATAGTTTTCTTTTTTTTTTTTTCCCTTTCACTTTCCTTCGAGGAAATATTTCTTTCCTTGAACCTGGTGGGAGAGGGTGATTGCGGCCTGTTTTTATCAGAGAATATTTACCCTTTTGAATATATTTGTTCCAAACAGGGACAAATATTACTGGTTAATATTGTCTCTAAGTTAATACAGCTCACAAGCTAAATATCTATACATAGAAGAGGAAACTTTGCTAATTGGGAAAAATAGAACACATAAAATAGCAAAAAGGCTACAAAGATTTGTTATTATTATATTTTCCTTCAGAAAAGGTTTCAGAGGGATTAAAATATAACAAATATTTGACATGATAGTGAATTCGTTTTCCAAATTGCCTGTTTCTCACTTAGTATATCCCCAACGAACTTTATTATAAAGTCAGCTCACATCTTTCCATTCACATCACTGGACTTAGGAGGTTAACAGAACAGGACTGGCGTTAACAGAACAAAAGTGCTTCTTCTGTGAAGGATTTAGAAATCTATGTATAAAGGTCTTTTTGATTTCATTTAAATTCAGGAGAAAAAGTAGATATTATAAATATGATTTTCATAACTACACAAAACATACATATCAAACAGCTGTACAGGATCACTAAGCAATATTCAAGCTCCTAGTGTTCTACGTCCAACACTAGCCTGTGACAAATGCTTAATAAAATATATACGTTATATATATATACGCATATATATATATATGTTAAAAAGATCTTAATTTTTGCTTTTGCTGCCAACTTAGAATATATCTACTAGTTACTGTCCTGAAAAATACAGATGAAATTTTTTTCCCTGTCTCCTTTCATCTACGCCATTCACTAGTTTACAAACCCCTTTTTGCCTTTTCACTCAGTTGTCACTTTTCCAGGCTGATGAATTCTTCTTAGTGTCTATGACTAGTAAGGAGTCAATTTGTTTGCCCTTGCAATCCTTTTATCTTTTCTGCTTTAGCAAGTCCTTCTGAAAAAGTACTGAAAGTGCACATACTGGTTTCAACTTGCAAAAGCGCAGGGTGCTGTGCTCTGTTGTTCTCTGCTCCTTTTTTCATCATTCCTCAGGCATGGTATTTGCTTCATTACATTACTGCTACTGGTCTCAGAGCTGGTATATTCATCAAAAAGACTTGCTTTAACCCTGACATCATTTTCTGAAGCCTGATCACATCTAGTTGTTTCCCAACACTTTAAAATAAGGATAATTTTTTTCTGTTTTCTTATTCTGTTCATATATAAAGTAAACTGCACACTGGACTCCTTTATGAAGTACATGGCCAGAACATCAAGGAAAGTTGCTGTGCTCTAGTTTGAGTCTAGCTTGGGGTTCCCTAGTTTAAGAACGCCAAGAAAGGGGCAAGGCAAGGGAGGGCTGCCAAGGGACCAAGAGCATCATGAGGAGAGGCTGCAGGAGCTGGGCAAAGAGGAGAGACTGCAAGAGCAACCAGCAGTTACTTGAAGGGTAGTTGAAAACGTGACAAAGCCAAGACTCCTTAGAAGTGGCAAATGATACAACAAGGGGCCACACACTGCAGCAAGGGAGACTGACGTTGGACAACAGGAAAAACTTTTTCACTAGGAATGTAGTGCAATTTTCCCAGAATATATACGAAATCTGCATCCTTGATTCCAAGCTTCCAAGCTTCCAAGATTTATGCCTAGACATCGACACAGCTGACTTGGTCCAGCATTGACAGCCTCGCTTTGAGCAGCAGATGGGCCTTAATGACTGCCAGAGGCTCTTTCAACCAACACTGCTGTGAATCTGTGAATGAATGATTTCATTTTTACACTATGATAGTTGCTGATCTGTTTCTGGAGTTAATTGTGCAGAAAAGCTCTCTGACTACCTTAACGAGTATTCAGCCTAATTAGATGTCTGTAGTTGTGATCCTGGCTTTAAAAAGACAAATCCCAGATCTATGATACAGAGCTCACGTAGTTGCAGTACAAATTTATTTGAATTGACAATGATTCACCCCTAAGATTTTACATCTTTTAAAAATATTCATTTAAGATCATTTGTGTCTTTGCATCTTTAAAGAGAAGAGAAAGCTCTCAAAAGCAACTGTGTCTCTAGCACATAACCATGGGCATTGATCAGCATAACTCATACATTGTGAGTCAGGCAACCAGCCAGGCAGATCCAAGGATCCTAATCCCCTTCACTGGCTGATTCAGTGTGCTACAAGCACAGGAGGCACTGAAAACCTTCAGACAGATGAAACAGGAATACATAGATCTCAAATGTTTTAAATATTGAATATTTTTCCATCTGTCCTTTCTCAAGACTTCATATTGCATTTAATAAGGCCCATGGACTCGTGATTTAAAAAGAATTGTATTCTCTCAGTATTAAAGAGTAATTTATCAGTTTTATTTCCAATAATTAGACTTCACAATTGGCCTTGTCTTAGTCACAATATAAAATTTATTTTTCTGTCTTCTACTTATTGCTTTTATTTTAATTCCTATTGCAGTGAAGAAGTGACTAGAAAAGCATTTTTAGCATAAATTCAAGTGTGAACGCAAACAATCCTAGTTCTGGTTTATATTATTGAAAAACAACTGCCCTAAATATTGTTATAAAGAATGAAAATTTTATAGATTACAGAGCAAAGTATATATTTGTATTAGTTTTATATAAATTTCAATTTCACTCTCTCCCACCGAATCAAAAGAAAAAGGGAAGAAAATTCCTCAAAGGGAAATGAAGGAAAAAAAAAATTATTTATTGACAAATATACTATACAAGAATGACTAAGCCAATGAAAAAGGAAAATTAAAATCTCTCCACCGGAAAGAAAAACCTGAAATATATCCAAGGATCGCATTATAAAAGTCCCTCTGTCCCTCTCTCCTGCTTGTATCGGAGTCGGTGTGTGTGGAGGGGCCCCCCAGGGGTCCAG
>WEIV01019293.1:0-18133 GCA_013390005.1 Calyptomena viridis | reverse complement strand
ATATTGTACTGACCAGGGCAGATAAATATCTTCCAAGAAACATAACCACAGTATAGGCCATGTGCCTGTTTGCAATGAATAGCATTTCACTCCTAGGAAAGTAACTCATTGTCAATAATGCAGTAAATAAGTTTTGCTTTCTTAATGCCTGAATTTTTTCTCCTCCTTTCTTGGTTTCTTTTTCCCCACTAATTTCCAAAGTGTTAACAGATAGTGTTCTGTAACATCATCTTTAGAAAGACAAAGGCTTTCTAAGGCTTTTGACTGACCACAGTATATTTCATTACTTGATTATAATAACCATTAAAATTAGGTTTTGTGAACACAAGCAGTAGAAAATTCAAAATTCATTTGCTAAATGAATTTATTAAACACTACAATCTTTGCTTAAAATCAGCTATTTATCAGACAGTTCACTTGCCAGAAACATACACAGGAAATGCAAAAAAGGTGCAGATAGAAAAAAGACAAAAAAAATGAAAAGGAAAACATATAATTTTATTCTGCTGTAACCTTGGATTCACGGACTTCTTTCAAGATAAATGTAAATACATCAACAAGTACAAAGTAAATGGCACTGGCAAGAAAAAAGTCTTTACTGACATGTTATGCATTCATATTTCTGATAAATGGAGAAAAACTGTCTCCAAATGATGTACTAAATGATGAATTCTACCATTTCTCAGGTAAAAGGGGCTGAAACGGCCCTGTGGAAGACAAGGCATAAGCACGTAAGCATGTTTTGTCTCAAACATTCTGACTGTTGCAACAGGAGTTATGATTGGAAAAGAGAGTCTTGCAGAGGTGGGGCAATGCTGTTCTAAACCAATTTCCTTTTCTGTATGTGACCCATGGCATGTGTGCCTGTGTCAAGCCCCTTGAATCATTTCCTGGAGGGCTCAAAAGGGCTAACTGCACGTGTGTAAGCAATATGGCACAAATGGCACTAAAAAATAAGTGGCGTGCAGTAGGTAAACTATAAAAGGAAGTGAAGGTAGTTGATCAGTTATCCTGGCTCTCTTTCTCTCTCTCTCCATGTCAACCACAGATCCAGACTATCCATAGCGGCATGACCAATGCAGGATCTAAAGACTGGTGTTCTCTTTTCTCTTAGCTTTCTCTCTTTTCCTCCTTTATTTCTCTCCTCTCTCATTTTATCCCAGCAAGTGCAGCAATCGTATTCTACCCCTTCCTCTATATCTGAAGCTTGTTAAGGGGCTTGGGAGTTTGTTAAAGTTAGCTGTAAACGTTGGCATCTTGTTAGCCAATGCTTCTGAGCCTAATAGTTGCCAGAGTTAAAATAAACTTTTACAAAACTGTAAGAGTTCCCTGACGTGGATTGTTGTCTGCTCTCTGCAATAAGGAAGCCACAAGACGTGACATTAAACCCAGCCCTAAATGCATTCAACTGATTGATGTTTTTGGAAACTCAAGGCTGCAACAAACAGTAGGGTGAAGTGCTGGCATCCAGGAGAAAATTCCCCCACAGAAATACTTATGATAATAGGAGATATACCTACAAATATTTTGGGATTGGATCTACTAAAGGGGAAGGCATGGAGTGATTCCAGGCAAAGGAGATGGGTGTTCACATTTGCCCATGCCGCAGTCTGACTACTACAAGCAGCCACCACTCTTGCCTCCCTCTAAGATAACAAATTTGAAAATCTTTAGGAGCAAAGGAAGGGATCAACCCTGTAATTAGTGACTTATGTGAGCAGGGGGTAATTTTTCCTGCTCAGTCTCCTGTTGGCCAGTGCATAAAACTAATGGGAAGTTGACCACTGGCTACCAGCATTTGAATGCCAATACAGACCCTTCAAGCAGTGCAATTTAGATGGTGGAATTGATTTTGGCTATCCAGGAACAATATCACCCTGTTCTGGCAACTATCTACATGAAAGACATGTTTTTTATAGTCCTCCTGCAAGAATTAGACAAGGAACAGTTTGCATTTACACAGGAAGGAATGCAGTGTACCTTTACTCAGCTTCCCTGGGGATATCAGTATTCAGTCACCCTTGCCTTTTATGCTCTAGCTCAAACACCAGCCCAAATTGGCCCAGAAGAGGAGATCAAGATTTACCAATATATTGATGATGTGCTAATTGGTTGCCCAGCAGCGGAGGTGGTGGATCAGACTCAGACGAAGAAAATTCTCATTTGGAGAGTTTGGGACTCAAAATACCGAGAAATACTGAGAAATACTGAGAAAGTTCAGCTCCCTTCCTCCAAGGCAAAATTTTTAGGCATTTGGTGGAAAAGCAGGATGAGCGGTATTCCCCCTGAGACATTAATCACTCTGGATCAGATCAGGATGCCAGCAAATAAGAAGAAATTGCAACATGCCACAGGACTATTCTGCTTTGGAGAAAATGCATTCCCAACTTTCCTGTAATTGCCCATTCCCTATATGACCTGACAAGCAAAAGGGACGTTTGGGATTGGTCACAAGTTTTTTGAAATTGCTTATCTTTGAAGCTGTGGCATACCAAGCTCTAGGACCCATATATACCACAGCCCCCTGCATATTGAATAGGGTTTTGCCATCCATGGGTTATCAATTCATATGTAGCAACTGGGACCCAGAGGGCCCACATAACCTATGGAATTCTATTCCCAAAGCTTCAAGGATGGGCAAAAATGATACTCGGCTCAGGAAAAGTGGCTATTTGTAGTAAGCATAGGTTTGCAGGCAGCAGATAAAATACTTAAATGCCAATCCACTGTGTTAAGAGGCTCCTTTAAGGTGCTAAAAGCAGTGACACTGGGTACTCCAGCCCCTCCGGGGGTGACCTAACATGAAACTCTCAGAAAGTGGAATGCATAGATAGAACACCACTGTCATGCCCATGATGTTAAGAAAGGCCCACCAAAAGATGTTCCAATACAGAAAGTACTAAACACTGACCTTGTTGGACTCCCTATAAGTTACCCCATAGAAACAGTCTCCCTAATTAACTCCCAGATTAAAAACATATGTTTTACTGATGTTTTACCTTCCCTTCAAAAGAGAATGTAAGATAACGGAAATCTTGAGCAGTTTCTCTGTATGTTGACTCCAGGAATAGGATAACCATGGAGTGGAAAAGGACTGCCAAGTGGGTAAACTTCTAGCAGTTTGGTGTGCTATAAAGAATGAAGCCAAGAACACTGGCATCCAGTATGTCTATATTGATTTATATGTAGTCTTTAAGGGAGGTACAGAATGGCTTCCTTTCTGAGAGTAATATGAATGGGAAATGAACGGACTACTAATGTGGCAAAAGGCTAAGTGGGCAGAAATCTTGCAGATAGCTCAAAAGAAGACCATAAGGGTGGGGTGCATTGCTGCACAGCAAAAGAGGGATAAGCCAGTCTGCTCCTTAATAACCAAGATGACTCTTATCTTGCAGTGGCAATTACCCCACACACGGAGGAAAAGGATATTATCCCCTTGTCAACACAGTCAGGAGATAAGGGGGAGACACTACTGAAATCACAGAATCAATTAGGTTGGAAAAGACCTCTGAGATCATCAAATCCAACTTTTGACTGAACACCACCTTGTCAACTTGTCCGTGGCACTAAGTGCCACATCCAGCCTCTTCTTAAATGCCTCCAGGGACAGTGACTCTACCACCTCCCTGGGCAACCCATTCCAATGTCCAATCACTCCCTCTGCAAAGAATTTCCTCCTAATGTCTAACCTAAACTTCCCACACGTGCAGCTTAAGACTGTGTCGCCTTGTCCTCTTGTCCTACTGCTGGTTGTCTGGGAGAAAAGACCAACACCCCCCTGGCTACAGCCTCCTTTCAGATAGTTCTAAAGAGCGATAAGGTCTCCCCTGAGCCTTCTCTTCTCCAGGCTGAACAACCCCAGGTCCCTCAGCCACTCCTCATAGGACTTGTGCTCCAGTCTCTTCACCATCCTCATTGCCCTTCTTTGGGCACGCTCTAATACCTCAATATTCTTCCTAAATTGAGGGGTCCAGAACTGGACACAGTACTCAAAGTGTGGTCCTAACCAGTGCTGAGGACAGGGGAAGAATCATTTCCCTGGTCCTGCTGGCCACACTATTCTTGATACAGGCCAGGATGCCATTGGTCTTCTTGGCCACCTGAGCACTCTGCTGTCTCATGTTTAGCAGTCAGTGCCACTCGTGCCTGGGCTGCCACTCCTTGCAGGATCCACCCCTTAACCTGAAAAGTAAGACAGGGTTTTGGGAAATATGGCAAATTGATTATATTAATCCTTTTAAGAAATCCAAAGGGAAACAATTTGTTTTCATAGGAATGGAGGTTGTGTCTGGACTAGCCCAAGCAAAATGAAGCCCTTAGTGGAGCCACAGACAAACCAAAACTTCTGAGATTAAACAGTGGGCTAATTGCTGTAATTAAGACAATTATACAATAAAACATGAGAGTTTCCTGGCATGTGAACTGGTGTCTTTGGTTAGCTGATGAGAATTTATAACAAACATCACTCCTGCTTCTGGGTTAAGACAGGCCCTCAACATAACTTTCACTAGTTTACTGTGGTGATGTGTGATTAGCATGTATTTCTCTCTGTATATTATTCTTCTGTTACTTGGTATGTTCTGTTATGTCCCCTACCCCTCACCCCAGATGGTTTGTCCCCTCCCTTCTCCTTCCTTCCCATTGGCTGGAATCCCCTATAAGAACCATAGGCCGGAAATGGGAAGGGCTCTTCCCTGGTTATCCCTGATAAGCTTGGACCCTCCACGAGGCCCGTTGCCTCTGGAGTGAGTAAACTTATATTATATATAACCATGAGGAGCCGCTGTTGCGGAAGCTCCATGGACAACACACGCAGACCAATATGATCAGGTGTTGACATTTTATTGTGGAACAAGCGCTAGTTTTATACTATTTTGTGAAACACACTCGCAGAGAGAAAAAACAGTCTATTGGAGGGAGATTAGCTTGTCCACTTTCTATTGGTCACTGCACACAGGGTTTTCTTTCAGGTTTTTCTTTCAGGTATTTCTCATAGCAATCTTATGTCCGGGCAGCTAGCCATTCATATAATTGTTGACTTTAGGCAGCCACTCACATTTTAGTTCTAGTGTCTTCTCGTAGCAGTTTCTCTCAGCCTGTGTATACAGCATCTTCTTTCTGCAGTAACCCTTTCTGTACCAATCCTCAAAGCCCATACAGTGCCAAGGTTTCTGGATTTGCCCACCAACCTGTTCTGTATCAAATGGCTCCCAACAAGCTGCCAGCATTTCCTTGCCCTCCGTTTCCCCCGCCTATCCCCGGGGAGTGCAAGGGCACACTCACCCCTCTGCAAGCCCTGAAGAAGCCTCCTCCTACCAGTGTCCGAGGCCGAAGCAATGCCTGGGCTGAAGAAGGAGCGAGGCAGGCTAGGGAGAAGGCTACAGTTTATGTTTTACTCTAACTGCATTATCTCAGACGACAGTGACATGATGTGGAAGCCTATGCTGGCATACCTTGGTGGCCAATGATTCAATTAAGGAGAGGGAATCACTTCTCTATCACTAAATACATTGAAAGAGAAGAGTGACTCCCTGATGTGTCTCTTGTCAAGTTGAACAGCCAAAAATGTGGACATTTAATAATCTGGTCATCTCACTCAGTATCTTTGGAGGGGTCCTTTCTTCACCTTCTCCATCCCTTAAAAAAGTTATTCCTGTAGGAGGCATCAGTTGCCAGCAATATAAAATCAAGCCTGACCCCTTTTACAGAACGGCATCACATCTTCAAGGGTGACACTAATGATGGAGGACACAACAAAGGCTAGGAACCAACCTTGGCAAGTGTTTCTGCAAATCACAGAACAGAAAAGCAGGTGCAGGCTGGAGGCTGAGACACTATAAAGGAGAGCTCTAGTGTCAGGCACTCCCTTAGGACTTACCTACAAGCATGCACAGGGCCATGAGATCCACACCAAATCTTTCTGTTCCGTTCTCTTCTCCAAAATACCCTGTACACAGAGACAGTGACTGGGTGATGCAAAGCTAGTGGAGTCAGCTTTTTCATCAGAGGCTGTGTCCTGTATGGCAGTAGATTTCCATGCGCTTTTACAGTAATGAGGCAGTGCAATGCATCTGCTACAGGCACGTAAGGAACTAAAAGGACACCAAATTCTGGAAGAAAGGAAAGCTCAGATAAAGCTGCTCCCCAATTCCTACTCAAGCTCCTGAAACAGTAAGAGAGATCATGAGAGAAAAAACAGTTCATTCCTGCATTCCAGTTGTAGCGATTGGTGTTTGTGTCAAAGGCTTTCAGTTTGTCCTTAGATGCCTATGCTGTCATGCAGTCTTCTTGTTTTGGCAACATATGCTTGAAAGCTCCCATAATTTATCCAGAAAAGCAGATTACAGCAACTACTGATGGCATGAGGACATGTGAGAACAGTAGAGGAGCACTAAATATGGCAGCATTTACTGACAGAGAGACTGGAAAGAAGAGATGTTATGTGCAAGTACAGTAAGAGGAAAAAAGCTGAAAAGTCTCAGAAAATACATTAAGAAAAACTTTCAATAGACAAATTCTAGTGTTAAAAGAGACTACTGCAACAGATTAATTTTAAACAATGTCATTTGGTTTACTACAGTGTAAAGGGACAAATGCTTTTTTTTTCATACATGAAAATATTCTAGGAGCATTTTTATATGCATTTTTATAAATTTAATGAGAATGTTTTAGAAACTTCAGAAAAACATCATTGAAGGATCTTCAAGGAGTTAAAATGTAGACAGGGTGTTCTTAAAGACCCTACCATCTTACATATGATTCAAGCCAATAAAGAAATAAAACCTTGCTGTGTTAATGGGAGTCTATCCATTGGTTTCACTAGGATTCACTTCAGTAAGCCTCAATACAGCATTACTTTAATTTAAATTTGGATTTGCAAACTCAAATTAGTATTTTTTTAGTTGAGGGAGATTTTTTAAGGAAGTTTTCTTAAGATGTATTGAAACCCAGCAGATGAAGATGAATGCTGCTTTCCTGCCTATCTCTGAGTTTCCTGTTTTTACACTCTTCAGATCAGTTCACAGCCAGCTGCTCACTGATCAGCATCACTCTGCAGGTTTATAAACCTGCAGTTTTATTTCTGCCTGTTCTTCTGCCAGATCACTGATCTCTGTTTTGTACTGCTAACTTACAGGAAATTCACCTTACTCCATTTTGGTCTGGAGCAGAAAAGCCTTCTGGCTGCAAGAAAATTACCCTTTCAACTGTCAGCCTGTTAGACCACCTCAGCTGGTGTTACAGCACAAATGGAGAAATTACATTTCTTATAATAGATGCACAGGGGATGGGGTCAGCCACTGAGGCTGTGGTGATTTATCTAGGGCTGCTGTTTCCTGATCCCTCCACAGGTCCCAAGAAAACACTCAGAGGGCTTCACTATGATCTTGGCGCACATGAAGGCTGCCTGGCCCTCACAGAAAATCCCAGACAAGGAATATGCAAGTAACAGTATTGACCCAGCCTTCAGCTGAAGCAGTTGGAAAGGTATGGAGAGGTTGTAGAAGTAGTAACTGTCTTTCACACCTATGTTAATTAAATTCATTAATTTTAAGGACATATAAGTTTTTCTGTGTAGACAGATGACTGTCTAGAGCACTTAGAAAGCACAGATAAAGGCTGCAAGAGTAACACATAAATCAGTGGTCTTTCCAGGTAGTGAAGTGGTAGAGAGGGAGAGGCTTCTCTGTCTCCAGCACTGCTTAAAAGGAAGTGACTTTCTTTTCTACCCTCTCCTATCTGTTCATGGACTTCTCTGATGAGACTTTCAGCATTTAATTAAAGACTGTTATGTTAACCATGGGTGAAGGGAGATGCTTCCACTAGACTAGACACAAAAGGAACTGTAATCTGAGACATACCCTTGCCTTTGAGGGTTCTGGCTCACACCTGAAGGTGCTGGTTTGTGTGGCTTTCAGTTGAAGGTGGCTAAATGGCACCATTGACGATGCAGAAATCATGGTGGCAGGTCATTTAAAACTTTTCCAGACATCTCTGCATGATGCTGAGATCTAAGAATACCTTGCAAGAAACTCACTCCCATGTCTACATTATGTGATCAAGATTTTCAGAAGAAATACTGTAATATGATCAGGGACTGCATGTGCTTCAACAAGGTGCCAGCAAACGTTATGAACCTGATACCAGCTGCTACAAGGCACACTGAAAAATCTGGACTCAAACAATGAAATATGAATTTCTGTATCACCCATCCAAAACAAGAAACACAGGATGTAGTTTCCACGATGTAGGAGTCTCTCCTGGGAATTATGCCTTTGGAACAGGTTCTATAACACTTGGCAAGTAAGTAGCTAAGAATCACTCCTTAGAGTGACACTCTGGCCAAATCTGGAATATAATTTACACAGTCCAAGTAAAAATTCCCTGGTTCATCGTACAAGAACTCTACATTACATGTTTTGCATGGCTGCTTCTCAGATACTGAGCCTAGTTTTAGTGACAGAGCTCACTTAGAAAATGAAGAAGGAATCCCCTAATGACTCACATTAAACACATTCTAAAACTCCCCTAATTTTAATGAATATTTCTCCTTGTGACCAGGGCAAGTTTTATAATGTCTTTGTCACTCTAATAAAATATGTATGGTGAACAGAAATTCAATAACAGCAAATAAAGAAAGAGTCAAGATCAAACCGGAAAGTGAAGAGAGAAAATTCAGAAAGGAACTACTCTTAGCAATGCATTTTTAGACATCAGAACACATACCCATTAGTGGAATGGTAAACTTCATCAATCAAGAAAATGTAAGATAGCATATATGGTAATGAACACACAGAGGAGATGCTATTTCTAACAACAAATTTGAAAACTTATTCTGGAGACAAAGCTGAAGTCCAAAATTCAGTGTCCTGAATGTTTCACATTGGGTCACTTTTTGATATTCACACATACTTGCTGCAGTAATTCTGCCAAACTAGTCCAACCACTGACTGCAACGAGGATAGACTGCAAATGAGAAAGGCATCTTTGACAAAGACTGAAATAAATAGGATAAAACTCAACTGACACGTTTTGGCAGACATTGTGTTTCTTCTCAGCAACTTTATATTGAAAGTATATTCAAAACAATGCCAAAAAATTTTTGGCTTAGAATGACCTCCAGACCACAAAGTGAAATGACTAGACAATTTTGGGAAAAAAAAATAGAGCTGTCAAAGTGTGCTGCATAAAAGAAAGGTCTAAACATCAGTAGAAATGGCTTTGACAGAAATTTGTGTTGGAAAGTATGTCAAAGGCTGCAACTTACTTGGTGCAAAAAGGGACTAAGGATGAATGGGAGACATACATTATTCTCCTATTTTCTGAATATATTTTTTTTCTGTGTTTTTTGTGTTAGCTCTGACCTTCAGTGTTATGATGACTAAAATGCAGTGCTGTATAAAACACTTTGAAACAGAAAGAAAGTCATTCCCTTTATTTGACTGTTGCTCTAGTAAAACAAAAAAAAATCTACAGTGGATGAATTTTTTTTCTTTAAATACTGGATTGAAAGTTATTGTGATGAACATAGCATTCAAATTAAAGTACTTAAGCTTAAACTACCTATTTAAAAGCCTGACTTGCACAACAACTTTTTGATAGACTGGAAAGCCAATCTGATAACAATAAACACCCAACTTCTGTTCATGCAGGGGGCACTTTCATTCCAGCTACTTCTCCCTGGAAAAGTAGAAAAAAACAAAGTAATAAATACATCATCATGTCAGTTTAAACAGAGCTAGGCTTTGATCTCATCATCACCAGCTGTAAGTTTGAGCTCCGTAAATAACAATTTACATTGCACAAGTAGAACTACATACACAGGGCATTTTGGGCCCCTTTCCACACTCAGTCCATGGATGGCAGGATGCTGCCTGAAGCTAATGGATTTTTCCAGTTGCCAGCAAGCAGCTTCATGGCACCAAGACCATTTGCGTACACAACATGGCCATTCAGTTCCAAGGTAATATGCTCAACTTCCCCAAGTTGGTGTTTTTGTGCATCTTGTGGTGAACCCAAGGAGGATTCGGACCCCGAGTTTGCAGAAGACCATATGCACACAGTTCTCGAAGGAGAGACATTTCCTAACTTGCTAATTATGATGTCTCAATAGGGCAACTAATATCTCAGTAACCAAAGAGAAGGTGAGACCTCAAAGAAGCTGTGAAGAGTTTTTATGCAAGGAGAAGACTTTTACTAAGAAGAGTGATTATAGTTCTAAGATACTGGCACTGATGTTAACATACTTATATTCCCATGTGGACTTTTAGCTGTAGATTTACTATTATATGACTTGCTCTGCACGCTTCTCTTTTCATTGTATAAAATAAAGGGGGTTGAACACCTAGAAATACAATACCTCCTAAAGCATCAACTGACATTTTCCCTTAGTATTTCCATACTTTCATCAAAGCAAGAGTCTGAACAGGACTTCATGCTTTTCTCATTGATCCTAGACAGTGTCCACTGAAACATTCAATGTTGCCAGAGGAAAATTCCTAGGAAAATAAGGAAGAACATATTTATGTGAACCACATTTATTGAGATAAGAAGGAAATTCTGCCTCATTTAGGTAAGTTTAGTCTGTAATTCTGCTAACTCAACTAATGGCAAGTAAGCCTTAGACTACATCTGCAGCAAGAAGTAGCTCTCACGGAAAAAAAACGAACAACAACAAATCACACCAGCTTTCAGAGCTACAGCTCCCCTTCAACATGCTTTTCTTGTGGACAGTTTGAGCCCAATATCTTTTGAAAAAAATATTGTGGCAAAGCCTTTCATAGAAACTTAGTGTTTTATGGAAAAAAACCAAAACTGTTCATTTCAAAATTGGTTCAGTGACCATAGACACCAAAAGCCCACATATAACATGTGATTATTCTACTCCTTTTGGGCAGGGAAGGGCCAAAAATTACAGCATTGAAGAAGGAGGGCTGCGGGGCAGGGGAAACACCTCCCTGAAAGAACACCTTTAGGTGATCTTTGTGCTTCCAGCTTCCATTGGAGCAGACTCTGGAATATTTATCTAGAGAGATAAGATATAGCACTAATAGATCTCTGTCACTATTCCTTCTGTCATGACAAATATTAATACTTTGTAATTAGTGCATTTACCAGCAGCAATTTAAAATCTGCTTTCTTGCTTCACTAAGCAGTGCTACTCGTGACTCTGCATTGTGTAAATTCTTATTGAACTCGGCCAGGCTGAAAGTGCCTGTGATCAGAATTCAAGCCATATCCCGTCCCTCTGATCTCTGAGGGCCAGCTGGCACACAGGGTTTTGGGTTTTTTTGCCACACATCTATAACTTTAATGCAACAAAAAAATCTCTTGTCGTGGGATTAAAGTCTAGTTGGAAGAGTTTTTCTCCTGTCTCTGTTCCATTTACAACTGCATTCAGAGGGACATTAAAAGATTTCCTTCAGGAGGATGGCATTTATACACAGAAATCCAAAGGGAACTGAAAATAATTTTTTCATGGCTGTTGATTTTGTTAACATTGGTGTTTCTGCAAGGAGGATGATAATATTCACTTTTGCCGTGTGAGGAATGGTCCGATGAACACGGGAGGGGGACTTGTTCAATTTATAAACCAAAGTTTCATTATGAGTACACCAAACTAAATCTTACGCTGAAAAGGGCAGAAACAGGACCAGATTCTTCTACTTCTTCAGAGTAATGTGACCAGGAGGTAACATTGGGTGATGATGGAAGAGATGACAGAAGCATGAAGACAACATGAGGACTACAAGGATGTTGGGAGTTCATGCAGGGAGAAAATCACAAGGGCCAAAGCCCAAGTAGAATTTAATCTGGCTACTGCCATAAAAGACAACAGAAAATATTTTTACAAATATATCAGCAACAAAAGGAGAGCTAAGGAGAGTCTCCATCCTTGATGCAGGGAAACACAATGACAAAGGATGAGGAAAAAGCAGAGGTGCTTAATGGCTTCCTTTGCCTCACCCCTTAACAGTAAGACCAGCAGTCCTCAGGGTACCCAGTTGCCTGAGCTGGAAGACAGGGACAGGGAGCACAGTGAAGTCCCCATAATCCAGGAAGAGACAGTTAGTGACCTACTATGCCACTTAAGACACCCATAAGTCTATGGGCTCCAGTGGAACCCACCCAAGGGTATTGAGGGAGCTGACAGAAGAACTTGCCAAGCCACATTCAATAATTTGCCAGCAGTCCTGGCTAACTGGAGAGGTCCCATTTGACTGGAAGTTGGCGAATGTAACATCCATCTATGGGAAGGAGAATCCCAGAAGCTACAAGGCCTCTCAGCCTGACTTTGGTGCTAAGTGAAGGTCATGGAGCAGATCATCCCACAGCACATACAACACAGTCATGGGATCAGGCCCAGTCAGCATGGGTTTATGAAAGGCAGGTCCTGCTTGACCAACCTCATCTCCTTTTATGAGGTGACTCACTTGGTGGATGAGGGAAAGGATGTGGATATTGTCTATCCAGATATTAGTAAAGCCTTTGACACTGTCTCCCACAGCATTCTCCTGGAGCAACTGCCTGCTCTTGGCTTAGACCGCAAAAGCAAAGCTGATATCATGATCCTTTGCAAGGGTAAAAAAAATGAAACACCTCCCCAAGGATTTCTTCATTCTTAGTTCAGTAGTCTTGAAAATAGTAAGGAAAAAATATAAAACTAATCCATACAACTGAAACTCCTGAAAGAGTTCTGCTAAACTGAAAGAGTCCATGACAAGCCTCACTCCAAGGCAAGGCTCCCTTGGAGACCAGACTGCTTCTGAGTTGGATCTGGTGTGTCTTTATTTCTCACAGAAACGCAGGACAGCCTGCAGAGAAGTGACTGACTTGGAAAGAGCAGACAAGAGTTTTATCTTTTGAAAGCTACATTAAAAGCACAGAACTCCTCAAAGTGAAATGAATCAGTTATTCAATTAGTGACACTGAGCCGCAGAAAGTACAGGCTAGTCAATGTCCTTTACAGTCATGTAAGTTGTCTCTTTCTCACCAGGATAGATCAGATTTACAGAAAGCTTAAGTACCATTTTCACCAGGTTAGGTTATGTGCTTTAATTAAGCACAAATGACTCCTTATTTCTAAAGTTTTGTTTTAAAGCATTCAAAGTAGTACTTAAAAACACTTGACTAAGGAGTATTTTACAGGCACTTTAGGTCAGCTAGAATGCACTAGAAGGTCACATATATTTTGTGTCAAACACTGGGTTTTATGCATTTTTGTCATCATAATGGTGAACACTCTCTCTGTGACCATTATCACAATTAAAGCAAAGCACTTTCTAAATTAATCTTCTTAAAATAACTTTGCAGACACAAAACTGAACTAAAATAAATGGGGAAGGGAAGGACAAATAACACACCAAACCCTGAGGTGATGCAGAAGGTTTGTATTCCCAGGGCAGCAGGTGCCCCAGGGACTGGCTCTCAGCACGCTGCCACAGCTCCCCGGAGCAGCGCGGGACTCAGCTTTTCCAACTGCTTCCAACAGCTTCCGGAGGCTCCAGGCTGGCACCGGCACCTCTTGCTGACGGCTGCCCCGCTGCTTCGCTGGACTCACAGCCCATCTCCTCCCCGCTGGGCCAGGGCTGCCGCCCGGCCCCCACCCCGATACTCACGACCTCGTCGGCTCTCCTGGCATCCCTGGATCCCGCGGCTCTGGCGGCGGCCGGGGCGCACGCGGAGGACGTCCTGATGTGGCGGCTACTGAGAGAGGGGGGTTCCACGGGGATGAACTCAGAGCTGGAGCCCTGGAGGTGGCCAGCAGTGCACCAGCTACTCCTGGGAAGGACCGCCAGGGGATGGAGACGGGGCAGGCAAGTGCCCCCCATCCATCCCCGTGAGGCGACAGGGCAGCCAGTCACAGGCGGGAGTGGTGCTCTGTCGTACTCATGGCCTCTCAGCTCGCTTCTCTTCATTAGAAGTGACGTTGGAGGAAAAAAATAAGCAGTTCCTGTGTCTTACAGTGATAGATTCTTCCAGAATCAATACCCGTTAGAAAAATTTCATGCTGTTTTCACGAAAAGAAAATATTGTCCCAAAACGGGCTCTTTCACCCAGTGTTGCAAGAGGCCAATCCACACACAAAGTCGTGGTAATTGATTTATTTGCAGTTCTGTGTTCTGTGCAGAAAGGCATGCTAGGTGGTAAATCCACAAAGCCAGCAAACTGACTATCAAATGTTTTCACTATTTTTAGCAAAGACAATCATGGTCATTGGCTCCAAATAACATAGTCCTCTTATTAATTAGTATTATATAATTGGTTAAATTATTCTCTCACATCATACACTAATTAGCCCACATGTTCAGTCTTCTTTTGAGCTGCTGTCCTTCTTTCTTCAGATGGTGCCTTCCTTTCTTCAGATGGTGCCCTTCTTGAGCTGGTGGGTGTGCTGTCCTACTGTTGGAATTACTCTTTACCTAGTTTGACAAGTTGGCGTCATTTTGTTCCTCATAATTGGGTGTTATCTCAGTTGACTGTTTCACCAAGTGTTGCTGGTTCCATTATGTCTGGTTTCAGTTACGTGATTAAAATGTTTCTTTCTTCTTTTTCTATAGCTGCTACAATTACTGAGACATACTAAGCATAATTTATCTATTTGGGAGCCATATATGAGCATAAGAGTATGTCAAGTATGCTGAAGTCAAGTATTACAGCCAACTGAGGGCTGCAATTTCATTCTTCATTTCCTAATAGAAAAAGACAAATTAGGAGTCAGTGTGAATACAAGCTTGAGAACCCTGTTTACTTCATTAAAGAATCAAGAATCTGTACATACATGCAATTGTTAGTAATATTTAGCCAATATATGTGCTACCGCCATCATGTCTGTCTAGATCCACTAGCTTCATATGCATCCTTCGGCACCCAAAATAGAGAGTAGGCTAGAGAAACTGCAGGAATCTCTATCAAGGGATGATGGATCTCTCTCAACTGTGCTTTCACCAATGAGAAAGAAGACAGTTCCTGAAGAGCCACAGTTGAAAGCAGGAACTGTTCTGTTCTGCACTCTAAGTACAGGTTAAAGTCTCTCTCTTCATACAGTAGAGCTTTCTCATGACTGACTTGCACAGTCACTCTGAAGAGGAGATATTTTTTGTTTTAAGCTTAACGTAGAAGAAGAAAACAAACTAAGAAATCAAGTCCAGTTGCAAAAGCTCACAAGACCTGATATAAATAAATCCCTTTTCATGCTAAAACACATTGTTACGCTAGATGAGAGAAGGGTGCATCCTTCAGGAACTGCCTCCCTGGGTCCAAATAATTCTCAGTGCTTCACAATCAGAACGGACCATCTATTCAAACTCTTGTTGGAAGATGTGGAAGAAGAGATCAATGTGACCAAGGCTAAAGAGAAGAGGTTATCTTTTTTTTAAGGCAGATTGAGAGGTATGAAGAATTTTATCTGTTCTTAGGCATAAGCATCTGAAAGACAAATGGATTCAAGGAAGCTGAAGACAGAATATGCAACTATCTAAATTAAGTCAATATTGACAATGCCTGACTGGGACTGTGGATGCTTGTGAAAAATTTGTGCCAAGTTCTGACAATTCGTAAATCCTCTCTTAGAGGAAGAGATTGGACTCGATAAAAATCACACCATCACACAGAGAAAGCTTTCCACATGTCAAATTAAAAATGCTTGAGCTATGCAAGTTAAAGTCTGGTGAGAGTAGAGAAAAGTCTCAAATTCTTGCTATGTTTCATACCTAATTTCTTTTCAAGAATGGAATGCCTACAAGTGTTGCTATGTGTGACTGCCTGCAAAGGGAGAAAGAGGAAGTGGCAGACTGAGAAAAGTGCCCTTCTTTCACAGCCCCCTGCCTCCTAAAAGGTTCTGTAGAGGGACTGTTGGCAGACTGAGGTTAACTGCTTTGAGAGGCCCGTGTGGGTGGACCCATTGTCTTCAGTCATTTTCCTGATGAAACTGCCAACAATATTAAGCAATAAAAGAGCATCCAAAGGAGGGCAATGAAGATGGTGAAGGGCCTTGAGGGGAAGCTGTACGAGAAGTGACTGAGGTCACTTGGTCTGTTCAGCCTGGAGAAGAGACCTCATCACAGTCTACAAATTCCTTGTGAGGAGGAGGGGCAGGCACTGATCTTTTCTCTGGGGTGAGCCGTGACAGGACTGGAGGCAATGGCCTGAAGTTGTGTCAGGAGATTATTAGGTTGGATATTAGAAAAAGGTTCTTCACCCAGAGGGTGGTTGGGCACTGGAACTGGCTCCCCAGGAAAGTGGTCACAGCACCAAACCTGATGGAGTTCATGCTCTCAGGGACATGGTGTGACTTGGGTCCTGTGCAGGGCCAGGAGTTGGACTGAATGATCCCTGTGGGTCCCTTCCAACTCAGAATATTCTGTGAATTATGTAAAATACAAGAATGGTTTTGCAATATGGATAAGTGCCTTCTAGACTGAAATGAAAAGGTTTTGTAACGCAGGAAACTAAGCAGTAAAGGGAAATGCTAAATAAGCATGCTGTTCACAGTGCACATACATAGGCATAATACACATACACACATAACAGTGTGTGACAGAAAATGCCGTAAGTCAAAAAAATTTACCTTCACTAATTCGGTTTTGTCGGTATCATCTTGGTGTTGGTAAATGCACAGGCTAAGAACAGAATACAGTTTTGCCATACTTGATATACTGACATTCTCAGTTGCTGCCACAATAGAATCCAACACTTGCTGAAGAAAACAAAAGTGGAAATTACAGTTCAGAATAGCACAAGATACATTCTACTTTCTTATATTGTTAAGTAAAAGTGACACTTCAGAGAACTGATTAAATATCTCTCAAGATTTCACTGGAGAAAACAGCTTAATTTTTCACACTTCAGAGAAAAGGAAGGCCTGAAATTCAGACAATATTTTCTTACTCATAAATCTATGTCATAAACAATCATAATTGTCAACTACCTCCAGCACAGCAAGGAAACAACAAAATCCACTTTGTCATGGAGTAGCTGCCACAGCAAACCTATGATTGCATTTTGTTAGAAATCCCATACAGGGCCCTGGAAAATGTGTCTTTGGAAGCCAGATTACTGATCTTCCAGATACAGCTGTGCCAGCTGAAAACAGAGCATCCTTAGGTGCTCAGCTTTACACTCTGAAGAGGTACTATGTGTAAAATAATAATGTGTACAATAATAATGTGTACTGTGCCTTACATCAGTTAGCTCCTACCTTTCAACTCAAGAGTGGATAAACTAGCAGAGTGACTGCCTGCAGCAAATTACCAATCTATCACACAGTCTCTTCTGTTACCAGAGATGTGAATGTGATAATCTCTGAGAAAACAACACTAATACACTAGCAGCAGCATTGCTAGGCCTGTTCAGTAGCTGTGTGTTGGGTAATGCTGACAAGATGTATCTTAAGAGATCAGCCACACCAAATGAAATTCTAACAGTGGATTTTGAAAGAATTTGGGAAAAGCAGGTATTAATATTTTTTTCAGGATGAGCTTTAGGTCAACCTGCAAACTTCAGGTTTAAAGCCATAACTGCTGAAAATCAAGGTCCTTTTCCAGTTCCTAATAAAGGAAAACATGCAAACAGCAAATCAAAACCTTCCCCTCAATATATCATAAAAACTGCTAAGACATTAATAACCAACAGTACTACCAGGTTGCTGGTGGGCTATTTTAAAATTTAACAAGCCCTTTTACGTCAAAAATTAGGAAGAGAACCCAGTCTCCTAAAATATAATTTAACAAAAACAAGAGCAGCAGTCTGTATCAGCTGTGGAAACAACAGTCATAGTCCATTGCAAGTTGAATTATTTCACAAGATATATATCCCTCCCTGTCTTGGGATGACTTTATGATGTATCCCATACCGTCTACTCCATGCAAGAAAAAAAATAAATCTTGTGCCTTTAAACTGAGCCCGAGAGCGGAGAGGAAAAAAAATAGTCAAAGAAACTTTTTCAAAGCCGTCCGGTGTTTCAAGGGCACNTTTCAAGGGCACTGCTTCAATCTGTTGTTCTTCAGCAGAGAGGGGGGAGGAAGGACTCTTGGCTTGGTTTTTCCAGGTGGCTCTCAGCTCGATCTTCTTTGTAGAGTTGGGGGACAAAGACTTGAACTCCTGAGGTTTCTGGAGACTTTGGTTTCTCTTCTTC
>WEIV01019292.1:11646-60196 GCA_013390005.1 Calyptomena viridis | reverse complement strand
TCCTGTGCTTCCTCTTCATAGCAGGTATGCACACACAGTTTCACTCAGCAGGGGCTGACACTTGTATAGGTGCTAAGCTCCAACATAGTTTTGGGGGTAACAGTGTGTATAAAGATAAAAAAAATCTGAGTTCTTCAAATATTAGTTTGTTCTTGGGAGCTTTAGAGAAAGTTTGCAATCCCAGTAGCTGGTAGTTGACAAGCAGCTTCATGAGTTGATGCTTTATTTCAGTCTAGAGTGATAGAGGAAAGTCTCCCCAGTCATCAGCGCTATTTCAGGCAACATTAAGAAACTTCTTGATGTTTTCTAGTTCAGGCTTTGACCTGACCTGACCTGCTTAACTTTAAAATCTGAAAGGCATGAATTCAAAATATTTTTCCTGTAGCTAAGAGTTGAATGTATATTTAAATGCTTTAGGCATCTATTATCAATGTTGGTCCTCTGTTCAAAGATAAATTGTTCTATTTGGCTTTTACATAGCTGATTTTGCCCTGGCATCCCTAAAACTTATGTAGGGAAAAATTAGGGAAAACTAACATCCTAGGTGTTTTTTGTATTTCTCACTAAAATGTATTTTTAATAAGGATGTTTGCTGAAAGGCACCAGTGTGTTTCTGCAATGATGTTTTTTCTCGTTATTCCTGATTTGCTGGCCAGATTCAATGACATAACCTTCCTGAAAGAGGCCAGCTGTTACTATTCCTTCCATTCTATCCTCCTTCAGTGTTTTATTTTCAATTTTTAGTATGCAAAATGCAAGAGATCACTTTAGATGCTCTCAGAAAATACAAACGTCAAATTCCCTAAATATCAGAAAATAGAAATAGCCGTGGAAAGCTTTTTGCCAGACCCTAGTCCCCAGCACTTTCATAAAACAATCAAAGTGAGATGACTGCCATGCAAACCAGAGAAAGACTCCCTCCCATCACTGATGTTTCTCCATGGGCTGCACAGGGATATCAGGTTGATACTTTGATAGATTGCAATCTGTTTTCAGCAGCTGACCCAGACATAACATCATCATTTCCTGATTATATTGATATGTGTTTCTATTATTTGCTTATTTTGCGCCTTGAGAAACAATTCCTTTTTGTTGTTAAACTGTAAACAGCATAGCAAGGCCTCATATTAAATCATAATTATTTACCATGCTGTTCACGCACCTTTGTCCCTGGGGAATGTGGTGACGTGAATTTACAGGAAGATCGGGGTATTTCTCACCAACAGTTTCCTGTTATTGATATGCTTTTGTTTAGTTGTGATCTTTTTTTTACTCTTTCAGGTTCTCAGGGGAAAAATAAACAGGCACATGACATTAATCACAGTCCTTGGGTATCGTATTGGAGGCCTCACAAATACTTTCGATGTGGAATTGTGAACTAGGTTTGGATCTTTTGAAAACACCAATGACAGGTTATTGTTTACTAGTACTTACTCTTCTATTCTGATAAATGATTCCAATAATTTTAAAAAGTTCTTCTGTGACTGTGTTCCTTTTTAGAAGCCAGAAGGGTTCAAAAGTTTATGAAGACAACCTTGAACAGTTTGCATCTCTGTGTGCAGATTTGCAGAACACATCACATAAGAGATACAGAAGTGATTTAAAAACCCAGAGTCCTCTCAGCAAATACTATCAAACATGGCCAAAAAAGTTTTCTTCAAGGTAGTTTGCCAAGTTCTTTTCTTTAAGAATATATGAACCCTATATTCTTTCTGCAAAAAGAAGTGTTATATAAATTGTATTCACCAGTATGTCAAAAGGCACTATATAACTACCAGGATAGTTACCTAAACATCTAACATGTAGCTCTTAGATCTTTTTCAGTGGTTTTGGCTATATTACTTTTATGTCTGTCTCTGTGGATGTGTGGTACAATCCTAGCCAATAACCTTTGCATACTGTCTTGATTTTGCAAGAAGGAGCTGCAGTAGAGCAACCAAGAAATTTAATGTCAAACCAAACTTTGAGGGGTTTAGGTTTTTTCTCCCAAAGCATTGTAGAAATATTGTGGTAAAAGGCAAAATGCTATTATGTCCCAGAGAACCCACACCAGAAAGATCACCAAGAGATAGATCTGTTGGCTAAAACAAACCATTAAAGTAAGCTCTCAAGTAATGTAGTAGCTATTCAGATTCATTACCAAATTCTCAGGGTTTCGTTGTTTTTCATTATTGTTAAATAACATCTCTCTTAGAAACTGTGCTGCAAAATTTAGAGCAAAATCTCGGAGTTGAATCTACATGTACACACCCTATCTGTGGCTGCAGATTTATTGTATTTCATACTTAGTGTTCTGCTTTGAGTGTGTGACATCATGGTTTTCCCTGATTTCTGCTTCTAGCATTAAGGATTTAGGACGAGTCAAGTGAAATTGTAGGTGATATAATATTAATAAAAATCACAGAATCATAGAATTTGGTTTGGAAGGGACTTTACAGATTATCTAGTTCTAACCAACCCTGCCATGCACAGGAACACCTTCCACTAGGTCAAGTTTCTTAGAGTCCTATTCAACCTGGCCTTGAACACTTCCAGGGATGGGACACCCACAGCTTCTCTGGGCAATCTCTTCCAGTGCCTCGCCACCCTCACAGTAAAGATTTCCTTCCTAATATCAAATCTAAACCTATTTTCAGTTTTAATCCATTCCACCTTGTCCTATCACTACATGCTCTTGTAAATAGTCTTTCTCCATGTTACGTAACTTCATACAGAGGTTTTTAATTACCTTCTTCTTTTGGAGTATTTAACTTTTGGATAACATGTAGATGTTATATGATTTCTTAAAATACTCAGTTGTTCCTTTTCAAGCAGGCAATGTAATCTAAATGATTCTGTAAAAAGTTTCTCGATAGCCACACAGAGTCCTGCTCTCACTGGATTCCTGTGAATTTGCCCTCATCTGTAAGCTCAGCCAAATTAAGATCTGGCTGCTTTTCAGATGAGGAAATTCTAAGAGATCTCAGGTTATTCAGTTGTTCTAGTTGTGATATTTCATCCTCTGGACTTCCAGACCTTGAAAGCAATTTGCTGGCTCCATTACAGAATCAGATATATTTTCCCCAAATACCATCAGTTTAAGGATTCACAACCTAGGCAAAAATATCTTTTTCTTTGGGGGAGCAAATATCTTTTCTTTGAGGCAGCCAACCCCACAAATGTTTTATTAAGCAGACCATAACAACGTTTCTTATCTAATTTTTTTTTATTAATCACATTCCTCCCTCAAACCAAAAAAGTGTACAGTCCCCCCAGTCAAGTTCTTTCCACTCCAGGCGAAGCTCAAGACTAACAGATGAAATCCCCAATACACCAGCAAGCTCATCTCCCACTCTCTGATATCACCCTTGCAGACCCTGGGTGCTGGATTCTCTCACACTAGGTAGTCCGTGAGATTCCCTAAAGTCCTAAAATCCTTTCACTTTTTTCCAACATGCTGTCTTCTTAGCAGCACCTGTTGGGACGCCAGCTCTAAGCTGTGTACCCATGCACTGTGCCTTGGCTGTGCTTGAGCAATTGTGTGGCCTGAATGAAAATGTGGCTTCATATTTCACTCATATAGACTATGTATCCTTTCATCTGCTTCCAGAGCCAATTGATGTGGCAAAGATGAACTCAGTTAAAATGTTTCAGAAATAAGGAAATGCCTAATTCCATAGTCATATCCACAGTTACACAAAGTTTTAACACAATTCTTCCTTCCTTGGTAAGAAATTAAGGTATGGATCTGGATCTCCTATGTAAGTACTAGACAGGATGGAAGGAAGTCAGAACTACATTTATCCAAGATATTTCAGTCTCTTTATCACTTCTGGTTTGGTGTTTGGGATCAGTCTTCAGCTGAGAGGAAGAGAGAGAGTCTGTCGTTTCTCTGAGACATTAAACATTGTGTTGCTGTTGTTTCTCTATAGTCCTTGCCCTCTGCTAACCACCCCAAGAGCCATTTCCACCAAGCTGGTGAGACCAGATTGTACTTTGTACTGAAACCTGTTGTGATACTTTCATCATCTCTATAGAGAATTTGTATCATTATTCTTTCATGCCACAGGAAAATATTGTTTCTATAGTTGTTAAGTACCTTTGGAAAACAGAGATGTCAATCCTGATCATTATAGAATTATGGCACCAAATCAGAATGCCTTTCCCTCTAAATAGATGCTCATGGCAACTTTGGTTTATTTTATGTTTGACCAATTGATTCCTTTCATATTTGTCACAATTAGGAGGACAAATGTTCAAGATAACCATCAAAAGCTGGGTGTTTGAAGGTCAATGTTAGCTAGAGAAGCTTACTCACAACCCCCGTCCTGTTTCCAGAAATATCCAAGTTCTGGAAAACTAAACTTCCTTAAAAGCTCCTAAGTCTCTTCTGTTTTCACAGTTCAGCTTCTTATTGGAAAAATATTATTTTCACACAGGATGTGCACTTATCTATTAATCTTAATCTGACTATCTTAATCAGCAGATATTTTACATATTCCTCCTCTTCTCTAACAACAACTGTATATTTTTCTTACTACTTCCTACTGGTCAAATAACAATAAAAAGTGCCTTGATTTCCTTTCCACTGCATTTTAGCTTTGCATAATATTTAACTAGACAAGCAATTGTGCAAGATAGCTGTTGTAGGTATCTTCCAACTGAAATATTCTAGTCTAGTCTAGTCTAGTCTAGTCCAGTCTATTCTACTCTACTCTAAT
Organism: Calyptomena viridis; assembly: GCA_013390005.1. NCBI lineage: Eukaryota > Metazoa > Chordata > Aves > Passeriformes > Eurylaimidae > Calyptomena > Calyptomena viridis. The sequence continues at coordinate 55,496 of WEIV01019292.1, read as the reverse complement.
CTAACTTCCACTCACCAACTGCAGGGTGAAGTACTCCCCTAATGGGTTCAGGTACTGTTATCCTCATGATACTGGTTCACAACATCTATCTGTATGTAGCTATAAATGCTATTTTAACACAGGGTCCCAAAAAGAATGAGGTGTTTATCTCAGTTGAATGCATTGGGTAGTATTCACCTCACTTAAGTCAGACAACTGCAGTGCAGACAACTGCTGCTGATCTGTTCTCCCTAGTTCCCCAGTATAATTCATAGAGAAAACTAAGTTCTTTGAGTGAAATCCCTTTGGAGGACACCAAGAACAGCTCTGGTCTCACTAAGACACTGCTCAAACCCAAAATAAAAAGAAGGAAGGGGGACTCCAAGGAGAGAATCACAGGTCCCCAAAAAAGGAGACTCTCTTGAGTATCCAAATTTGCCATTCCTGAAGAATTGTAAGCTACTGTTAGCTAAGAAAAGGTAACACAGTTGTATTAGTCCAGATCCTAAAGACATTTAGCTATGATGATTTTCTCTGATTACTTATTTAGCTATTGAGAGTTGAGTCATAGCAGTTGGGAGACACAGAAATAGGGGCGTTTGAGTGCAGACAGCCTCTCCATTTATTCCAAAGGTGATTACAGGCTCTTGCTCAAATCTCATGTAAGGAAATTTCCAAGTGCTTTTAAAGCTGCACGATTGAGTAGAGCTTACAATATTACTTATATTCTTAAATTTAAATGCACCAGTCAGAAAGCTGATCCCACAGGAGAACTGAGCTCACAGCCATTGAGGTGTACCACAGAGAGTACATTTTTAAAACATAAACCCCCACTATCTTTCCTCTTGCAAAATATTTATTTTTTCTTTTCCTAAGCTATGTTTTTCTCTGACATTTTTCAGATATTGTTGCCAATGTCATTTTACAGTGATTTTTGGCTCAGAGTACAGTATATTAAACTCTTCCTCTCCACACAACACAAACAAATGAAAAGACAGACAAAGAATCCTTTATCTGTTGTTGTTTTTCTCTCAGAATTATATAGTTACTGGTTGTTACAATAATAAAAAATCAAAGATGAATGTTATCGACAATATTCTGGGGTAAATGAAGAATAATATAAATGTTACTTACTTGTTTTTAGTTTAAAAAAATTATATGTTATCATAGCAATAGGTACTGATTTTATTTATAGAACTTCATTTTAAAAGGCAAGATGACTATTTGCACTTATTGCGAATTATGGTATGATACTTAGATGTATGTTTTTCATTATTTTTTACCTGGATTTCATATAAAATTTAGCAGGCTGCAATTTAAGCAGTATCCAAACCTGAAATGTTACCAAAGCAATTTGCTGCTTTTTTTAAGGAAAAAACCAACACAACGATTCTTAAAAATGTCCGAGTTGCATCATTCGTCAGTTCTTTATTTAATCACACCTGCTTTCTTCCATTGCACTTTCAACTCCCCAGATTCCATCCAGTAAAAATCTTATTTAAATAAGCGATTTAAATCAGCATGAGATAAGGACACATTTTCAGTTAAGCTAGAAACTACAAGTACAATGCCAATAAAATTTACACAGGTAGAGAAATTATTTCTTTCCTACCAACAAGAAGGGAGCAGTGCACTTGGCAGGGTTCTTTGGCACTATGATCTGAACAAATTGCCACTCCACAGTGTGCTAGTGCACCACAGTAATGTTGGCTGTAGGCCTGAAGAAAATTGCCAGCAAAAGCCTTGGTGGGTATGCAGCTACCCCAGAAAAAGAGTATCCTGTCAGTGGAGTTTATTCCATTCTAAACTGGTTTGGGCAATGCCAACAAAATACCCTCTTCTCGGGTGAAGAGATGTTGCCAGTTTTGCTACAACAGAAGGTCTTTTACATTCAGACAGCCCAAAGGTGTGGGTGCACCATGCACTGCTGTTGCTGCAAAGCTGCAGAGGTGGTGGGTGAGCCCTGGGGAACTCACACAGCCCAACTGATCCCTCAGTGATTGTTTTGTCTAAAGAGATGGTTTCAGATTGGCAGCAAGAGGAACAGGATTCGGAATGACTTGCCAGCCAGCTGCCAGGCTGCTTCCATGGGCCCTTGACCCCTTAACCCATGAACGCAAGAGTATTATTACTGGTTGTGTTCATGTCACCCCTCAGAGGTGGCATCTCCAGCCCAGGAAGGATAATGATAACAGGTTCACATTGTCAGGTCTAGAAGGTAACCTCTGCACAGCCCATGTAGCATCTTCAGGAGGGCTGTGAATGAGATGCAAGGGGGGAGCCTGGACAAGGCATGGGAAGCATGTGGCACTCAGCAAGAAGCATTCATGGGAGGAGGGAGGCACAGCCAGGGAGAGGACCAAAGCACTAGCAGAAAAGTCACACCTCAGGGAATGAAAGAAAAACAGGAAATCAAGGTGGAGGGAAGTAATGAGACAGACAGGACATGGCTAGGGCACAACCTGGTAAGCAAGATGGGCCACTTCTCTGCAGTAAGCACTGGTGGGTGTAGCTTTAGGGTTTTCTCTTTGCTTTTGATTTATATTTTTTTATTTCTCTCTAAAAGTTTGAGTGAGTGTGTGTGAACTCAATGGCAGTGCCCACTCTCCCAAACTCAGAAACACTTTGCAGAATTTCAAATTTATACTTCTAAACTTGCAAGGCACAAAGAAGGTTCTTTTCCCAAAATGATGTCTCATTTTAACAAACCAAATAATAAATAAAAATCTCAAGCATAAAGAGATTTGCTGTACCATTCGTAATGAGTGTCTGAGTTTAAACAAGATTTCTGTCTTTCTTTGAGACATATTTTATTAGTAATAGACTATTTCTCAAATATAGCTTTTGACTGAAGCATTTATTTCAAACAAGAAGACAGCACCCTGTGGCTGATGAAAACATTTGAAAGTGCTAAGTGTACAGATCATAAAGAAAAATATTTACCTTTCATGAAGCCATGATGGCAAGGAAAAGATTCTGAAGACATTTGCAGCTGCTTTCTTGGAAACTTGGCACCATGGCCAAGGGACTCATTCTTCCAGTCTTTACACAACATGTACAAAACCACACTTGCCCTTCTGTAAGCGCTTACTTGGGAAATGATGAAGAAACAGACCCATTTGTCCTCCAGGGGAAAAATCTTAAGGCATAGGCTTAGATTTTAGTGTGACAAATGATTTTCAATATCTCAAAGATTAGCAGGAGACCTGAGTCTGTTTCCAGCTCTCCTCCATCCGGTGGGTAAACCCAGCTATGTTACATTAGTACTTTGGGTCTCACTTTCTTCCTCTTTAAACAGGAAAGGGAAATGTGCTTTAGAGATAAGGACATGATCACTATCCAAGGGGTAAATATGGCTATTATTTTTTTATTACAAGCATAGGACACAGTCACTGCACTATGGTGTTAAAATAGCTTCACAGCTCTCAATACTGGCTCAGCGTTCTGGGTTTTTTTGTTTTCTTTTTCACGTGTTCTAGATCATGGAAGGAAACTTACCCTCACCAAGAAGAACTGAACAGAAATAGTATAAAGGACCAAATATTTTAAATATAATTAAAGAAAAATATTTAAACCTGTGCTGTGGGAAAGGGAATAGATAATTAGTTTTTTAAGAGAAGTCATTTTGTCTTACAGAATTGGAGGAAAATGAAACATGGTTTGTCTCCCAAAAATATCTTTAACTGCACCCTGGAAAAATTATCTGTGGTGATAAAAATATACAGAAGAACTTTTTATCGTAAGAATTAGAAAAAAATATGTCAGGACAGAACAAATTAGCGTAGTAGAGTGGCTGAGTATACTTTAGCCCAGAAAAAGTCAGGAGGAGAACACTAAATAGGAGTTCAAAGAGCTACTTTAGTAGAGACAGCAGTGATACCTAGCATATCATAATATCATAGAATGGTTTGGGTTGGAAGGAAACATAAAGATCATCTAGTTCCAACCTACTTGCCATGAGCAAGAATACCTTCCACCAGGCCAAGTTGCTCCGAGCGCCATGCAACCTGGCCTTGAGCACTTTCAAGGGTGGGACATCCACAACTTCTCTGGGCAACCTGCATGTTGCCCACATATAAGGTTATACTGCTAGTCTGATCCTCCTTCTGTGTAACTCATGCCTTACAGTCATAGAGGGAATATCAGGGATATTGAACTTAGATGATGAGTTACAGGTGTGATACGTCACTGCACATGTTGACTATTGACAGCTTAAAGTAGAGGTGTTCACACATATGTGTGCTTAGCTGCTTGGGTTTGTAAGTGTGTGCTTTTCTCGAAGCAGCATGAGTTTGCTCAGTCCTGCATGGGACTGGGACTTCTTTGTACTTTACTCTTTGTAGGCTCACAGGAAGACATGGTCTGTGTCACAAAGCATTTTAATGTCTACCTAGAAACAATGGCATGAAACAAAAGGAGGGAAGTAGAGAGGGAAAGAGACAATGAGGTCTCAAAGTTACGTGAGTCAACTCCATGTACAGTGGAATTGACCTGAATCATCTGAAAGACTCCTTGGGTAAATAGCTATGCTGTCCTGGTATGTGTCTGGGCAGCTGGTGCTTGTACATAGCTTTGATGGTCAGCCTATTCAATTTTTGTTCTGTTGTGGAGGATGTTGTTTGCATTGTAGGAGACATAGGCCCGGTTTTGAAGAGAGAAGCAGGACTTCCACATTTCCATTACACTGCAATGAGTTTGGGAATTATAATAAAACCTAGGACATACAATGTTGTTTATAGCATATTTGAAGACAGTAACAGGAACTGATATCAGTATTATTTGTCCTTCTGGACTTTTCCTCATCTACAGTCCCAGCAGATTCAGAGAGGTACGTGGGCAGAGGCTGTAGAGAGGATCTTACTATGATTTATGTTCCTTGAGAAAACAATAAAATTTAATAGCAGATGACAGTCAGCATCATTCATGTGCACCATCTGTCTTACATACTTGTGTGATAAAATTCTGGTTCCCAAAATACCTATGTGAATAAAAATATTTTCTCAATAGTCTTTCTGAGGAAACGGTTGGGAAGACACACAAGCCTGCTAGAAGCAAAGATCTGTTCAGAGACAAAGGAAACCTTCATGACTGTTATGCAAACTTACAGAGCTGTGAGAATACATAAACTGTAGCTGTAGCTATCTTATGCTCAGACCTTCTTCATTAAAATCATTAGGCTCTAGGATACAGAGAAAGTGCACACCCTGCACTGTACTCAAGTTTCCTTGTACCAAATCATAGCAACCAGAAATCAAACTAATAGACATCCCTCTTCTTATCAAACCACACGATACCTGAAGGTTTGCCTTGCAAGTGTTTTGAAAGTACTTCATGAAAGTCTCCAATACAATATATAGGTCATTAATCCGGTACCTGCAACAGCTTTGGCACAGAGTACCAGACGGATCCTGGGTGGGATCCTTAGCCTCCTCTTTCCTCTGCTTGCTGCCTTCAAGCTTGTAATGCTTTTCTGTATACGAGTACAGCCACGGGGAACACACCAACAACTGCAAGATGCTCAAGAAAAGGTAGAGGAAGCACCACACAGTGGCAAAATGTTTTTGTAATATGTAGGGCTCCCCATCGTTGTTTACAGGAGAAAAATATTCCTACCTGCTCAGTGAAGATTCAGTTAAGTTCCTTTAGACATTGCATCTGAGCAAATTTTTAGAGCAAAAAATCTACAGGTAATTCATCTGCTATTTCTCCCTATGTGAGCACTGCCAGTTGATCTCTCAATGCTTCCGTCTCCTTTCTTATTAAGAGTACTATTTATAGCCCCTCTGGCTGCATTCCACCTGAAGGTCAGATTGTTTACATGGAGTGAGGATATATTGTGGTTTTTTTAGAGAGCACATTTTTTTCATTCGTTAAAAAAAAGCCTGTACCAACTCTTTTCCTTGCACAAGAGGGACAGGCCTTACTTCTCATTCAGAACACAGACCTGCCTGCAAATCCAGTGCATTCCAGAGGGTAGAGACGGCTGAAAAATTGGGAAAGTACTGTAAGAGTGTTCACATGCATGCAGGCAAGTAAAGAATATCCAAATAATAAGCAGAAATAAATACAGTTTCATGCAACAACATTTATCACCATTGAATGAATAACACAGGTTTTATGTTTGTATTTCTGGCAGTGACTCCTGTTCTGCTGCTAAACAGCATATGAAGTCCTGCACAATTTCATATTCCTCAGGCAGTGCTACAGTTCTCATTATTTATTTTCCAGTCACAGAATTTTTTCTATTTCCTTCATTGGAAGCAGAATTGGATCAAAGCCAAACAGAAAATGAAAATGGCAGATACTGTATAAAAGAAAAATGTTGGTTTGTGTGGATTATTATTATATATAGTATCTATTGTATAGATACTATATATATATATGTTATATATATTATGTATTGTCTCTTTGTATTATGCATTGTATCTTCTTTTTTTCACCAAATTCCACATGTAATACAGAAGTACTTCATGAAGAAAAGAGTCCCTGAATATGACATGGTTCTCACCTTTCTTTATTGCTTTATAATTCTTCATCATCTCCTCACTTTAATGTGATAAGGGTGAAAATGCCATAAAGATAAAAACTAGTCTCATCATTCAAGTGTTTAAAAACATAAATACAATGAGCAATTTTAGAACTCTGATAATGCAGTTTTTTGCAGGATAAAATCACATGGAATTGGCAGAAACTTACACGTGGAACCAGGTAGTTTACATTGATCAGCCAAGAGAGCTATTTTTGTCATTTTATTTTGTTCCTAGGAAATTAAGTGTCCTGAGAAAGAATTCTTATCCACTCTGTGGTAAGAGAGGACAGTGTGTGACCAATGAGCTGACTATAGGCTCAAGCTTAATTAGAGAAATAAGGTCTTTAGCCTCTCCTCTCCTGCTAATTCCAGACACTGCCACTTCATGTGTTTACAGCAGTACAGCCTGCCCCTGAAATGCAGCCTTTCAGCAAGCAGTCTTTAAGCCTGATCTCTTCCTTCCATTACTGAGACTACTGCAAAGTTAGTCCTCTAAAGGGCAGGGGGGAGGTAAGTTTTGGAAAAAATAGTTTAAAATGAAGTGACTGGAAAGGGTTGTTGAATACGCACCACCTTGTGAAGGCATCTAATGACTTGGGGTGGGACGGGGAAGTACTTTCTATCTGAGCTTTGCCCAGGCATATCACAAGGGTGGCAACTCCCTCTGAGTACATGAAGGGAGCATGCAAGCCTTCCAGTACCTGAAGGGAACCTACAAGAAAAATGGAGACAAACTTTTTACAAGGGCATGTAGTGAGAGGACAAGGAAGAATGGCTTTAAACTGAAAGAGAGTAGGTTTAGACTGGATATTAGAAAGAAATCCTTTGCTGTGACAGTGGTGAGACAGTTTGCCTTGAGAAGTTGTGGATACCCCATCCCCAGAGATGCTGAAGGTCAGGTTGGAAGGGACTCTGAGCAACATGGTCTTAGTAATCTAGTCTTCCCATGTTGCCCATGGCAGGAGGGTTGGAAGTAATTAGTCTTCAAACTCCCTTCCAACTCAAGCCATTCTATGATTCTATAATTCTATGAAAAGAGTAGATGCAAAACCCACAGATGAATTTGCTAATGTGCTGTGAACAGCTGGGAGGCTCATGTGGCTCACATGAGAGAATGAATTCTATGGGCCCAGGCATTAAGGTTGGATGGTGCTTCTTAAAATATCCCTTGAGATCACAGAGAACCATGGGTTTCAAAGAATTCATTCTATCTCGACTAAAAGAAGTGAGAAGTTGCAGGTGGACCAACAGTTCACCAAGTGATTCATTTGGGGTCTACCCAACAGCTCTATCCACAGATGACTCTTTCAGCCCAGCATGGGCATCTCTGCTACCTGCACTGGTAGATGCTTCCCAGAACAGTCCTCTGTCTTGTTTTTATGACCTGGTAGCTGGAAAGAGCTGCCAGATCCCAAGGAGGTCCTGAGAATAAGGCTGGCGATTTCCATGGCTATTAGGGAGACAAAGGTCATTATTAAGATCATATTGGATAGAAGGATCTTCAGCCTGACCTAATATGACTTTTCTCCCTCCTTATGTTGCATTCTTTACTGCAACACTGGCAGGCGGCTCTATCTGACCAAGCGTAAGGGTTGAGATCAGCTAACATATACTTTCTATGTGAAGTCATCAGGTTCCAGGTGTCCCAGTATTTCCCTCTCTGAGACAGCTGAGGCTGATCTCACCTTCTTGTAATTCTTATGTGTCTACCCCAGAGATCAATAGAAAAGAGCCACCACACTATGATCATCTACTTATCCAAGACAGAGACAAGCTAGCTACAGACCTGAACACCACCAGGACCTGGGGGAGATCTGGATCCAGATATGGCCTATGTCGCTGTATTGCATTTGCATAGTCAGGCTTGGTAGCAGAGGGGCTACAGGGGTGGGCTCTGTGAGAAGCTGCCAGAAGTTTCCCCCATGTCCGACAGCACCAATACCAGATGGCTCCAGGATGGACCTGCCATTGGCCATCAGGAGTGGTAGTAATGCGGATGTTATTATGCTCAGAGAAGAGAGGAGTGAAGAAGAGAGACCAGGAAGGAGAGGGAGGTGAGGGGGAGGTGTTTTTTTATGGTTTGTTTTACATGCGATTGTCCTGTTCTGATTTTGATTGGTATTATTCTAATTGGCAATGAATTCTATTAATTTCCCTGACTCAAATCTGTTTTGCCCATGACAGTAATCAGTGAGTGACCTCTCTCTGTCCTTATCTCAACTCATGAGCCTTTTGTTATATTGTGTCTCTGCTGCCCAGTTGTGGGAGGTAGTGATAAATAAGCTTCGCTGGGTAATGGAATCCAGCCAGGGTCAAACCCCACAGCTGCTTTGGTAATTGTTTAATTTAATCTATGCCCACTTTATTAATTGAATTAATGTCCAGGGCATTTGTGCATCGTTCATCAAACATCACTTTATCAATGCTAAGCCAGGTGTGGTGGTGGTAAAATGCTGTGATTGGCAGTGCCAGCCCTCAGGAAGTCCAGAGAGAGCCAGATGTTGTTGTTTGACATGGAAGCATTCAAATTTTGACAGCTTGAGGAGGTTTTGAAAAGTAAGGAGGTGAGAGAATTATTATCATTGTGGGGTAAACAAAATTTTTCCCAAAAAAACTTTGTATGTCTTTTAAACATTGTCTGAGGTTCACAACTAATTCTGTGTATATAGATCCTTGGCTGTTATCAAAGTGTCCCATAATATGATATTTGTGGTATGTCTTTAACAGGTGATAACATTCTCTTCTGCAGATCAGTTACATGGCTGTACAAGATTACAAATACCTCACCATATAAGAAAGTGGGGGGAATCCACAAAACTTCTTTATAATGCAGTGTTTCACCAGAGTCCATCTATGTTCCTTTCTTCATTAAATGCCATCCTGGAAATTTAATGTGGGGCTGGATACTGGTGCTTTCCCAGGTATAAAGACCAAGACATACTGTAGAACAGACTTGAGGTTTCCTTGTATGCTGCTCTTTTCTTATGCTTATGGAGCCCAAGTGCTTTAAAAGCCGAGAACCAGCAATATAAATTTCTTAAATGCCTTTAGAAAACCAAGAATTCAACCACTGCCAAGAGAAACATGAGTTCCTGAAACTGGACAGCATTGCTTGGGTTCCCTTTGAAGAAAAAAAAAAAGGAGACAAATGCCTCAAGTATGTAAAACAGAGCTATACAGGAGTTAAGGGGAAGCTGCATAGGAAGCAAAGTGAAGCCCAAAATAAAGAGCATGAATGGAAAACTAAAAATAACAAGCAGGAAAGTGTGACACAGCTGCAAGGGCTCTGTGCATTCTCCTCCAGCATTGTGCCTTTCTTTTTTCAGGAACATACTAATATTGTGTTTGGATTTCAATGACATTCCAATCCATTATTTGTTCTTCAAAAATAGATGTTTCTCTTGTGAGGAATAAAGATATTTTCAAGTAATGTTCATAGGATTTCACTTGTCCCAGTTTATCAAATAACACTTTTATTAGGCTCAGCGTTTGCAGAGCATAAAGTCTGCATCAGTTATTTTTCATTTCATGAAAAATTAATCTTAGAATGGTGAAGATAAGTTCACACATATTCAACTGTTGCCCTTGATTTCAGTTGAATTTTTACTTGATAGCTTTCAAAAGTAGGAAGGGAGCTAGCATATGAATCTGAGGTGCAGCCAGTTCGGAAGCATAGTGGATGGGAAGAGATCAGGAGCGTCATGTACTAATAAAGTTAAGGAAATCTCTGTCTTTTTCTTCATCTAAACACAAGTTTGTTTGTTTACATAGGGTATTTTGCAGGCCCTGAGAATCCTGCAGGAAGGCAGCGCAGGGGATGTGGGGCTGCCAGGACTGTGGCCAGATCCCAGTCGGCGCCTGCAGAAAAGCCAGGCTCTCCAGACGTGGGCGCGACACAACCGCCCAGCCGTGACTGAGGCACCCAGCACATGCACGGGAGTCACTGGCAGCGGCTGCAACGGAGATGGGACGGAATCCTTTTTGGAGGAGTTGGAGGGATTTGGAGGTCTTGCTGTATTAACGCTTACTTGATTGCTAAAGTCACTCGTTCTGCACAAATTAAGCCACACATCTGAGTTGTGCATGGTCTGTGGCCACCTGAAAGCTGGATGGTGCCTATTTTTGAAGAGCGAAAAAGCCGGAACACACCAGTTTGTCAGCCCCAGTTTCCTTGGACACTTACAAACCCCAGTAGAAACCACATTAAAATGTGCCAAAGTGGAAATTGTGGTGCCTATCAAATTATCAGTCCAACTTGTAAAATTCCTATTTTCAGCAGACACAACAAAAACAGGAAATACTTACCAGTTTTGCAGGTGTCAGGAAGTATTTTCAAAGCACTTTTGTGACCTGACAGTCCATTTAAATAGATACCAAGCATGTACGGAGTTGATAATAAATATATTTTAATATAAAATATGTGCTTTTGCATGTTTGATCCAATATGTATGTCCTAGCAGATCAGAGTGGCAAAGTTATACTGTTAATTACACTATGGCGATTAGGCAGGGATGCATCTCGCAATATTAGTGTGAATGTTTTACATAACAAAATCACACAGTAAAGTATGTTGAAGATATTTTGTGTTGAAGTTGCTAAGGCTTTTTTTACTGGAAATTTATTTATTACATAATATCTGAATTGTGGGTGAGATATACCTGAAGATATTTCAGGCTTCTCTAGTCTCTGTGTTTCAGACACCACTCTAAAACATTTGATGATATATTGTTTGACATGCAATGATGTCTGCAACATCCTATAATACAGACTGTAATAGAAACTGCATTACAGCACACTTCTCATCAGTGTCATTGTACATTAAATAAAAAATAAGAGTCATTGCATATATTACTAGCTTACAGTTTAGTAAGTTAAATGAAGTCTACCTACTAGTAGACTAACAGTCATAAAATTAAGTCTATCTACTAGAAATGAGGCCTATTTGACATACATATTCATATTGGAAGTAATATGTGACCCCAGTAAAAACAAATTTAGATAGTAGATGACAGGAGCACATTCTGTGATTAACAATCTTGCAACTTTTACTTCAAGAGAGAAGAACATCAGTAATTAACTTTAATCTTGTGTGGGAAGGTCAGGTGCAAGGAGGATGCCTGGAACATAGAGCAAGGTAAAGAAAGGGAAAAAATCAAGAAGAAAATCCACATCTGCAAAATAGGGAAAATGAGTTGAAATGTACAATGGAGAACTAGGAGAGATGTAGACAGAAAGGTAGAAAGATTGAAGGATGGAAAACAGAGAAGGGGTTGATGACAAGCTCTTGATTCCCTGAACATCATTTCATGTCCCTTGAGAGGCAGTGCTGAAGGGCAAAGGAGTCCAGGAAGGCTGGACATTCTTCAAGAAAGAAATCCACAGGAGCAGGCCATCCCTGTGTGCCAAAACACAAGCCAGAAGAAAAGAATACTAGCCTGGATGAACTGAGAGCTTTGGCTGAAACTCAGGAAAAAAAGAGTTTATGACTTTTGGAAGAAGGGGCAGACAGTTAAGGAGGTTTTCAAGGATGTCATGAGTAAGTTTGCAAATCACACCAATGTGGGCAGAAGTGTTGATCTGCTGGAGAGTAGGAAGGCTCTGCAGAGGGATCTCAACAGCCTGGATCAGTGGGCTGAGGCCAATGGCATGAGGTTCAACAAGGCCAAGTGCTACAGGCCTGGGGCAGAGTGGCTAGAAAGCTGCCCCGTGGAAAAGGACCCAGACATGCAGGTTTACAGCAACTGAACACAAGCCAGCAGTGTGCCCACGTGGCCAAGAAGGCAAATGCCATCCTGGCTTGGATCAGCAATAGAGCGGCCAGCAGGACCAGGGCAGTGATTGACCTGGGCACCAGGCACCTCAAATCCTGTATTCAGTTTTAGGCCTCTTACTGCAAGAAAGACATTGAGGTGCTGGAGCACGTCCAGAGAAGGGCAACAGAACTTGTGAAGGATCTGGAGCACAAGTCCTATAAGGAGCAGCTGAGGGAGCTGGGGGTGTTTAGTCCGGAGAAAATGAGGTTCAGGTGTAGTTTTATCATTCTCTACAACTACCTGAAAGGAGGTTGTGGCCAGGTGGGGGTTATCCTCTTCTCCCGAGTAACAACAGACAGGATAAGAGGAAAGCGCCTCAAGGTTTGCCAGAGGGGGCTTAGATTCAATATTAGCAAAAATTTCTTCATGGGAAGGGTTGTCAAGCACTGGACCAGGCTACCCATGGACACTATCCCTGGACATATGTAACAGACGTGGTTGTGGTNTGAGGGAGCTGGGGGTGTTTAGTCCGGAGAAAATGAGGTTCAGGTGTAGTTTTATCATTCTCTACAACTACCTGAAAGGAGGTTGTGGCCAGGTGGGGGTTATCCTCTTCTCCCGAGTAACAACAGACAGGATAAGAGGAAATGGCCTCAAGTTGTGCCAGGGGGGGCTTAGATTCAATATTAGCAAAAATTTCTTCATGGGAAGGGTTGTCAAGCACTGGACCAGGCTACCCATGGACACTATCCCTGGACATATGTAACAGACGTGGTTGTGGTACCTGAGGACATGGTTTGGTGGTGGGCTTGAGAGTGTTGGGTCAACAGCTGGACTCAGATGATTTTAAAGAACTTTTCCAATCTAAACAATTCTATGATTCTATGGTTCTATGATCATTTGCATTATTTAATACACTAGTATAGTCCCATTGCCACTAGTAGGAATAGGTAGACATTTTAAAGGATAAAATTTGCTTATACTATAATTTCATTCTGAAGTGTGCTCTGTGTGGACCAATCTATTAGTGGAGCAGCTGAAGAAGTGAAAAAGCATTTTATAAATCTGATGGAAAAGAGTAGAAATCATCCAAAACTTTTCTTAGGCATCTCTCTCCATCTTCTCCTTTCTCTTGACTTGTCAGGTGTGGATCCACAGCTTACTCCTTTACAGTAAATGAAACAGTGTCAAGGAGTTGCAGTCACTTCTCCAAGGCTAAATGGTCCCTGGCATGGTGGTGGCCAGGCCAGTAAGAAAACTTCCAAACCCTCCCTGTGCTAGGGTTGACAGCTGCCCCTGTAGGCAACTTGGATCCAGCCACCTTGTTTTGGAGATGAAAGTGATTGAATGGTATAGGCACAAGTCATTCTGGACATGGGCCACCATTCAGCTTCAGCGATGATGAATGATCCCCAACGAATTTACTGAAATACATGCAGCTATTGCAAAACTGTTTCTATGGGTTTGGAAGCAAAAGTTTGCCTAATCTGCATGCACCATGGCTGTGCCATCACAGCAGTCTTCTCTGTCATCAATAAATAGACAAAATAGACGATGATGCTTTCAGTTGTGGGGTTTTTTTATTTGAAAAATAATAATCTTATACTTTTTAAAACCAACCAGCTTATTAGATTGACATTCAAGAACTCATAATGTCATTTATGACACTGTTGCAAAATATTAATAATGTCTGCAATATTTACTACATTCTTTAAATAATGGTCATCAATCAATGTCAATGAATGACTGTGGGTTTGATCCTGCTCTCACTGATATCAAGAAAAAATTACTTTTGAGATCACTAGATGAGAATCGCTACACTTGCTTGTAAATAGCCCAAGATAACATTGCTCCCTCTCAGACCTTGATATTCAACACAGGTTAAAATGTGGTATATGCTAGTTTGAGGTTTACATTTATATGTCTCCAATTATCATGGCAAGGGTGCCTGCACTGCTGTACTGAAGTTTGGATGTCTATTGCTGTCGTCATCCTCCTGTTGTAGACCAGGATGATTCGTCTCTGCTTTCCCAGATGAAACCATTATGCTCCCTCAGATGTTGGCTTTGGATCAACTCTTTAAAGGTTGTCGTTTCTGTTGTTCATAGTTTTAAAAGTATGTTTTCAGATCCTGAGCTAAACTTTGGGCTGGTGTTCCTTCTTTCCCTGAAGTAATTGTCAAAGCTCACATTGATTTCAAAGGAAATATTCAATTCAACCAGATTTCCAATGAGAGTGCTCTGCACTACAAGGCAGTTCCTAAACTCAGGTTCACTGGCACAACTATACCAATTTCCATTGTCTGAGGATCTGGTTGTTTCCAGGCATTTTAGCAAACCCACCTCAGTGGTGAATTTTAACTTACACTTGTATCATCCTGTTTGGACTGAATGAGGGGACTGCCAGTTCTGCAACACTCTAACGCATATAAGTTCTTCTCCCAGCTGAAATTGGACCACTTGCTCATGCAATTGAGAAACAAAGGTCTGGGTACGAAAATACTGTAGTCTGTGGCTGCATTACTACTCACTGAGGGTCTAAGTCTTCCCTACACTGAATCAAATAAATTCCCTGTGAATCACATCTGGGCCATAGCCAGCAAAGAAGATGGAAAGTATGAAGGTCCATTTGCTGGCCTCTCACATTGGATCAACTCTTCCCCAAGAAATGCAGATGTCACCTTAATGGCACCAACTAGTTGGTTTATAGAAACATATATATTTAAATAATGGTAAGCAGCTTCTTTTCAGATCCCCATCTACAAATCAGTAGAATTTACCAATCTGCTGTTCCTCTGTACAAAATTTAGCTTTAGAAATCCACCTAAATGCAATGTATTTCTGCAGAGTTTTTTGTAAGTTATTCACAATGTATAAACTGAAATTCTGGGTGTTTTCTCACTGAAAAAAAGGCATATTTATCTCTGAAGAATTGCACTGAACTTCCAAACCCCAGAAAATTACTAACAACTAAGTTTAGTTAATTTAATTCACACTGTTGTGCTCCTATGTTATTATTATTGAGATTCAGGGGTGTTGCTTTCTATCCTGGGATTTGTTGATGTTCATTTCTTTCATATTGGTTCCACATCAATAGTATCATTCACTCAAACTGCCCCTGAATTCAGCAAGAGCTTTCCCAGCCTCAGGCTGTGAGAGTTGGTCTCTGGCGTTATTTAAATCGTCATGTTGGGTTTTCAGTTCTACTGCACATTCAAGAATCCACAATACATTTCTGTTCAAATACTTTTCAAAACAAATATAAAAAATCATATACACTGTACAGCCTATTTTTAAGTAAACATATTTCTCATTAAAAACGGATCACGATTGATCTTCAGAGATTACATTTTCATATGCTATAGATCTGCTTTGTTCTTAAAGTGTGTTGTGGCATATTCAATAATCTGTGAGAAATGCATTCACTTGAAAGTCTTACAAGTGTAAGGAAATATCAGCGAGGATTTAGCCATTTCATCACTGGAGAGCGAATAGCTTTCTCTTTAACAATTTCCTCTTTTACAGAATTTCCATCCCCTGATGCCATGTCATTCTCTGAAAAGATACAAAGATAAAGATAGATTTCATGAACATAAGAGCATTAAAATATTGTCCTGCGGCAATGTCTCTGGTTTTAGGAATACTTCAGAAAATCCTTAACTGACAAGTTTGCAGGAATCTCCCTAAATGCCTGCAATTACCTAGTAGCAAAATTTCTGCCAAATTAAGGCACAAGTCAGATGTGCTTTTTAATAGTTTAAGCACGAGGCTGATGATTTGACTTCAGCTCCTAGTTCTGACTGTAGCACTCACTCCAGTGTGACACAGGACTAAGCAACACATCTTCAATAGCTACAGTAGTAAATTAAACTCACCTGTAGCTATTCTCTGACTAAGGCCAACGGGTGTGGAATAACCTGGTGCAAGCCACTAAACTCTCTTTCTCTCTAAAAATAGGATAAAATAATACCCAGTTTGTCAACTGGAAATAGCCCCTGGCTGACACTGATTCCTGAGCTGTGACTGAGGTTGTTTGGCATGGCTAGCTAGGCTGGGACAAAGCATGCCACAAGCTGCCCTACAGTTTGACTGTGAAGGGGTCAAATTGCTACACACTGGAACATGCTGGCACCTTTAATTTTATCAGGGTATATGTCACCGCAATGGCTTTATAAAACATACCAATCAGAAACTTTCCTTTTTAAAATACAGAAGCATTTACAGCTGGTTTAATACACTGACAATCTCTTAGGTGCTATAGCTACCTCTGAAGACCATTATTAAATGAAACTCTGTGTGACCACCCCATGGAGTACTACCCACAAGGTCTCCTGTCTGCTTCCAGTGACAGACTTCTGAGAATGGAAATCAGTGTGAAACCTTTGCAGGGGTAAAAACCATCATTTGTTTGTATGTGGTGAGCGTCTCGTCCTGGCTGGGATCAGACAAGCTGTTAAATATTGAGACAGAAGATGATTTGGGAGCAAAGGCAAGGGGGGAAAGAGGAAAAGAGAGGGGCAACTGATGAAAATAAGTCTCCCTGGGAAGATTTGGAATATAGGCTAGATACAGAAAACAACAAGCAAGTTATTATTTTGGCATCCTTGGTAATAGTATGGAAAGGCAAAAGAGAACAATCATGCAGAAAAATACAAGAGGACCAGGACTCATCCATCTTGCAAGGGTTTTTTTAATTGAGACAATTTTTAAATGTGATATAAGCATAACCTGATGAAGTTCCATCTAACTTTCTCTAAAGAGAGAATGAAGGAAAGAGAAATCATGTATTCAGCAAACTTCAGATAGTTTAATGTAATGGAAGAAAATAAAAATAATGCACACAAACTGCAGTTGGAATAGATATAAAATCTCCCAGTATGTCTAGGCTTAATCTCCAGCTTTTTTTTTTTTTTTTTAAACTTCTTCACATTTATATTGAACTTTGTTTGTGTTTGTATTTAGAGTAAACTTTATTCAGTCAAATACACCTCAGTGTCATCAGGTGGAAAAAAGGGGAAAATTTTTATCCCAGCTCTAAAACCTTCAGCAATCTTTCCTCCCTGCCTCAAAACCACTTCGGTTTCTCACACTCTCTCTTTCTTTTCTTTTCTTTTTTTTTTTTTTTTTTTTTTTTTAATCTGGAAAGACCTGTTAAAAGCTTCACACATAATTGTAAAGGTACGAACTTATTCCAGAGATACTGTGACAAATGACTACAATAAAACATTTCATAACACTTTTCACTGACAACTGAAAACATATAAGGCTCTGTCTTCATGGGAAAAAAAATATTGTTTTTACCATGTGTAAGCTAACAGCAGTAAATACAATACAGTGAAATACTATTCTACACAGAACAGCTACATATGTCACATCCAAACTGACCAATGCAAACCCTAGCATAGCATCCCATTGGATAGGGGATGTTGTACTTCTGGCACATGCAAGAGCCACAAAGTATTTTGCCCATGTTAAAGTTTCAAAATGTTTTTACCATGTGTTACAGATCATCTAAATCCTTGTCACATGTTAAGGGAGCAGCCAATAAGAAAAATTAACGTATCTTGTGCTGTTAGCAGTTTGCACAGCTCCACCAAAGTACACATCACTCACACACAGCACACACAGCATGGTAGTAGATTATGGACAAGGTGTTTTCTGCTAAAATCAACTGCTCCATTAAATCTTACCTGCGTGTGAAACTACTTTTCGTCGATTTGGAGGCTTTGAAGCAGACAGTTGGAAAAATGGGAACTTCAAACACTTCCCTGTAACTCTGTCACAGATACCAGAGGGACAGTTGCAGTTTTTTCTGCATTCCATTCCATAGCTACCATAGGGACATTCTGGAAAAAAAAACAATAACAAAGCGGTTCTCAGTGATCCAAGTCAGCTGAGGTATTAATTGCTGGTCTGCTTATATCCTTGAAAGTGGAAAACCTTTGAATGGAGGTTGGCTAGACCTTAGCTACACAATTTCAGCGTGCTAACTGCTTTTTACAAGTATTTTCCAGTATCAATGAACCTTGACACACATTATATACAAAATTTCATTTCCTATAACTTATTTACAATGTGCTACCAGTAATCCTTCTCTGAAATACTCCTGTTACTAAAAAGCATTTTAAAGACAATATAAATATGTAAGTATATAATCATAGAGGATGCACTTAAAGGACTAGCATTGGATTAGAAAAGATGACACAAGAAAGTCCCTGAATTCACTATGTGGACATGATATTCACTATGTGTCATGATTTAGAGCTGCAATCCGCAGCTGATGTCAGGCTACTATTGCCAGGGCCTCTGCCTGCTGTCTAAGTGGAGGATGGAGCCCAACCCTGAGGAGCTATCCAGCAAAAGCACCTATGCCTGGAGATGCTACCAGCTCCTGGGGAAGAGCCTTCTTCTATCCCACAGCTTCTCAGACAGCAAAGTTCTGCTTTCCCATAAGCAGAAGCAAAGAGCTCCCTTACACCTTCAACCTAAAGACTGAGTATGCTTTGAAGGGATCGCTGGCACTAGGGAACTCCCTGGCTCTACTGCATCTGGTCACATAATGCCCCAATTCAAACCTCCCATCTCTGACCAAACTTGTGGAGAAGGACCAAAGAATAGCTGCTAGGATGAGGCCTAATGTTTTCCAAAGAAAATTAAGTCAGGTGCAGTGGATTTGCCCTGTCTCATAGCTGACACATATCATATGCTGGATCACACAACTTCCCAGAGGGTTTAAAGTAGGAGTCACAGCCCTTGTCTTTCTCTGCCTTGCTGTTAACTGAATGCCTTCCCAGGACCATTGTTGAAGAGATGGAGACAGGAAAAATCCATATCCAACATGTCCTTTCCAAACCCCCAAGCGTGAGATCATTCCCAAAAGAAATTTAAGATATCTCAGGAGAAAGGTCCTTCTGTTCAAACTATCCTTGCCAACCCAGGGTATACGGTCACCTTAAAAGGCAAGGTCTAGAGAGTTTCACCTCCTAAGAGCAAATGAATAACCATTAAGGACTGCACAAAGGAACCATTCAGTCTAGGCTTCCACAAAACTCTTAAGAAAGGTGACCATAACATGCGCAAATGATACCTTCCCTCATTTTGTCCCCCAGTTTCAGCTCTAGGACCTCCTGATCCTGTGCATGTATCACCCCACAACAGGGCTATCCTTCTCAGTTTTGTCCAGTCTCCTCTTGAATCAACGTAAATATTTATTTTCTTCATACAGCCTGGGCAGTCTGAAAATCAGGCTCATGCCCTAAAGTGAAGCAAACATTTTGTGATTCTCTGCAAATCCAATAGGTACACTCTTATAAATGAAAAGCTCTAGAAAACCAACCTGTTTCCTTAAAGAGACTTCACAGTGAGTCCCTCCACCCCGCAGAATCTTACTGAACTTCACCATACTCCCCTTCCCAAAAAGGACACTCTTTGATCTGCTGCTTTTCCACATAAAACAAAACCAAAACCCTGACAAATTTAATCGGTTTTTGTGTGCACATTCTCCCTGGGAGGCAAGCGAAGAGCACACACTACATGGCTAAACAGCATGGCTACATGGCATCAGTCTGTCTGCTGCAGGTACTCAGCCTGGAGATCTGGGATGCAAAGATGGGCACAACGACATAGAAACAAGCCTGAGCCCAAAGCACTTGGCTCTGTGTGGAACAATCCTGGCATTGATGCTGCTCTTCATATGTGATGAAACTGAGATCTGAGTCAATTTTGCTGTTAAGAGGGTTTGCTCAGCAGGAGCCTGCTCCTAAATACAATGCTAATAGCTCCCAGCGATTCAAGTGAAGCAAGAACATCAATAGTCCTTTGGTCTGTTTTGAACAATAATCACATTGCTATTGATAATAATATGAGGCACTCTTATAATAATAAAGGTATCCCAAAAATTGCCCTGAAGCATATAGTGGCCATTTTAGAAAAAAGAAATTGAAGAGCAGAGAGTTCAGATCATTTTTCCACAACTTCAAAGTAAATCAGTTGCAGGAAGCCAGAAAGAATTTAGCCATCCTGAGTCTGTCAGCTATTGCAAACATGGAAGTTATTAAAATGAGTGAATGACCTGGTTACATAGCTGTAAATTAATATATAAAAAAATAATACTTGGCCGCATAGTTTGCCTAATAAAATTACATATATACAAAGAAAGATAGAGCTACTTCAGAGCTGAGATGAAAAAAAGAAAAATAATTACAAATTACACTAATAATACAGGTACAGCGATTCAGATCTCATGTCTCTCAATATTTTTTTTTTCCCATTCAAACTGTGCTATTGCAAAGAAATTCCTATGACATAGTCATGATAATTCAAAAGAACTGTTGAAAAAAATTATAGGCAGTATCTTGCACTGTGGTAATTTTTAATAAATTGAAGATCAGTTAACTATCTTAGTAAAATACTTTTCTGGTGAGTTCACCAAAAATATGATCTTTATGCATAAGTTCTAGTCTTTTGAAATAAAATTAGTATTTGGGGTTTCACACTCAACCATACACATGAATTTGTTTTTTAATAAGGAGAATATGAGTGTTATGTGTGTGAGTCAGCCTGAATGAGTTTTGCAGCATCTGATCCTAAGTCATTACTTTAACTGAATTTATTAATACTCCTGATATTTAACTGCCAAGGCATCTCCAGTTTTAAGGAAATTATTCTAGGGCTTATCTGTATTTACGGATAAGCCTTTTTTTTACTGTATTTATATGAAGTGGTGCATAAGCACAGGAAAACCCACTGCATTCATGCTTTGCAAACTCTTTTTTAAAAAAGGTTTATTTTAAAAAAATTTCATTCTACTTCTTACAAATATAATACTTCTTCTGCTTTAAAAGGTTCTCCTTCTTGCATGGAACGAGGATAGTTCTTAAATGAAAGATGCCATTATAGCCTCTGACTAAAGAAATCAGCATGCAGCATACCTGGAATAAGCTGAAAGCAGTGGCCAGCTGCTCATCTCACAGTCAGTTTCTTTCTGTTATTCCCAACTTCCAGGCAGGAGGGTCTCTCTTTGTCTCCCCTGACATATCCCTAGGGTAGCTGAGCACCTCAACAGCAGGACTAAATTAAACACAACAACGTCCCCGGGCACTCAGACAGTGCTGGTATCTCCATCCCCTAGACTCCCGAGTGAGCACCTGGTCCCTGGGCATGCAGTCGGCATTGCCAGAGGGAACATCACCCCAGGGAGAGCGCAGCGCGGGCAGGGACCCCGTGACAAGGTTGGACTTGCAGGATTAAAGTTTTTGCAATTTATAGAAAGCCACCCATCAAATCAGTGGAAAGATCAGGACTACTGTCTGGGTCTCCCAAGTCCCAGCCAAAAATCTCATCTCCAAGCACACCCTGTCTGTATTTCCTCACACGTGCCCCCAAGTCAAAACAATATTCTCACATAATAACACTGCCCCCCTACATGTAACATCTTTTAATACCAGCAGGTATTTTTCACTTTCTTCTTGGCTAAGGGCTGAGCTGGAAAAATCCCATTTTAGACCTTTCAAACAGGAGGCAAGCTTTACATGTATGTTGCTGTCAAATTGCCACAGTGGGTGCATGCAAAGTGAATATTGTTACCTTTGCAGATACCAAATTCATCACCAAAGTCATCCTCCTCAGTGTAAAACTGGCACTTCAGCCCAGGACCACACTTGACACCATCCATACCCGAGACCGTACGATAGCAAGTCTCCCCCAGGGCAGCTGCACACACTCTGCAGCAGCCACAGTCATCCAGCACCGTTCGCTTACAGCGCAAGGTACTTTTGCACGCGTTACTGTCACAGGGCTCGGGGCAATCTACTGCGTATTTCGCACTCCAAGCAGTTCCAGCGTGCACAGGCATCAGGAGGAGTGTGAGAAACAGGAAGCCTTTCATGTCTTGCAGGGGTAAATGCTCCATCCCAAGGAGCAGGGTTTAATGCTCAGCCTGCTGGTGCCTCTTGCCGAGGGAAGCAGTGGTACAGAATCCAAAGTGGTAGCTGCACACATCAGCCTACAAGTTTATGAGCTTTATACAGTGTGTTGCCCACATGTTGCACCGTCGTCAGCTTCCTCAATCCGGCAGCGCTGCTCCTGCCAGCCTCCCTTGTTTCAATTTATGAAATCCAGGATGAAGGTTGGATTAGCACTCTGCTGCCATCCAGGAATTGAAAAGCCTTAGCTGATGTAATCTGTTATGTTTAGTTGGTTGTTTTGCATGAGGACTAAAAACTCTCTCACATCCGTTTCAAACGCTCAAGGACATCTGCCAAAAGAAAAAAAAAAAAAAAAAAGCACAACAAAAAAACCAAACCACACACAACCGGAAAAAAAGAATCAACCCCGAGTAGGTTGCATACCTTCCTGCAGGACAGAGATCACTCTGACACTGGGCACACTGCTGACAGATCTCTGCTTTGCTATCACAGCCAGAAGAAAATCACACTGAATCATTCACTGCTGAAGGAATAACCTTTAATAGACTAAATCTCTGCCATACCCTCTTCGGGGACGTGGACAGTTACTTTAAGGAATTAAATGAGATCATGTCATATAACAGCCAAGTTCAGATGTTTCAGTAGTTTTTTCTGCCTGCATCAAAATAGTACTTTTTAATCAGTATTTAGGTGGAGATGAATTAAACATTTCACTCAAAGATTACTGCTAGAAGTGAAAACTGGTCAAACAGAAAACAGCATTTTGTAAGACCTTCCACAGGAGGTTCAGGAGAATGATCAACAAGTTGCCCCAACGCCCCAACCAAAGGGGAAAACCCCATCCATGGTCAGCACTCTCTGCACAGCCTTAACCTGGATCCAGGAGGGTTGATTCTCCTCTCCTTTACACCACTTTTATTCTGACAAACTCTATGGGATACTCTGATGTTTCTCTGCGATGAAATCAATGTAAATAAACAGAAAGCAAGTCTCATTTTCCCCTGTCTCCCCTCTTAGACTTTATTTGTCCTGACACAGCCTTGACAAGAAACAGCAAACAACTGAAGAGTCCAGCGAAACTGATGAGCCACTGGAGACATAAAAATTTCTGCACTAAAGATCTACAGGAAAGCAAAAAAAAGAATAAAACTAGTCATAAATAAACCTCTAAATACCAAATGTAGTTGCAAATGAAGTTAGTGGAACTGAATCAAACTGTGTGTGACCAGCTTGCCATCTGGGAATCCTGTGTCTCAAGTGGGCTAAGGACGCTGCCAGTAGACTGCCAAATAAAATGAAGGAAGATGCTGGAAATACAGGAGAGCAGGAAAGCCTTTTCTTCATGATTGCAATATGAATTGACAAATAGGAAACAAAATGGTTAACTCTTCTCTCTCATGAAGAAGATGGGGAAAACCAATACACTGTATGTTGCATTTGGGTAGGTTGTTCTTATACTTTGGTATATGTGGGAATAAGAACCTCGGGAGGCAGAGGAGGGCAAGGGAAGGGAGAGGACTGGAGGGGAGAAGAGGGCAGGGGGTTAATATAACCATTTGAAATACAATTCTTTCAATCACAGTTGCCTGTCAACAGATGATTACATGCACAAGATCATGTATTCACACGTATTCTCATGCTTCACAAGTATTCTTGAAGCAATTAATGATTTTAAAGTGTAAAAATTAATCATTAGGTTAAAGTATCTTCTATAAACCAAGAAAGTGCTTGGTAGCCATGAAATCACAGCAATTAGGGGTAGTAGGACAGCTTCATCTTCAAAATACAATGCAACTATCCTCTGAGAAAGGAAAGGAATACTTCAGACATGGAAATGAAAATTCCAGCTAAAACCAGAGGAGGAACAAAATTGTAAGGTTACAATGAGCAGATAAATTAGAAATGCATGTGCTACCCTTGACTCCATCACAACTGAAATATGGCAAAAGCCTATTTAAAAAAAACCTACAACTCAACATCTTCTCCATAGTTCACAGATCAGCAGAAAAATGTAAATCACTGCCCATGCCTGCTGGCATAGCATCAACTAAAATTGACATTGGTTTATGTTAATAGATCAGGCTGTAACCTGTAGGGTCAAGAAGACAGCATAAATCCCAATAGGCACTCCCTCAGTGGGAGAGAGATGCTAAGTTCAATCAGAGGATTGAGGAGCAGAGCTAAGGCCAGTAACCATTTCGACACCCCAGATAAATCTGCTCACAAGGGTGAAATAGCCCAAAGAAGGTTTCTGACTTAGTGCATGAGACTTCACAGGTCTCCAGCAGTAAGGAACAAGAAGACTCACTCTGAAGTACATTCACACCTGCACTTCAGTTCATACCTCCTTGCTCATTCTGAGGAGATAACAGAACCATCCACACATTCTTTGAGGAATTTATGCATGGTAATAACCACTAGCTGGTGAAATCCTATTCTGTAAACATGTAGGAAATGCTCCCTTTATCAAACACCAAACAAGATCTGAAAGGGCTACATTTCATGTTTGGGTTTCTCACAGGAAAAATGTCCTAGAGAGATGATAAATAGAAAAATTACACACAGATGTGGTGAGGAAAAGAAATCGTAAAAGAAATCAGCACACGCCCCTAGCAACTAGCCAATATTATTTGGAACAAGATGGAAACTGTATTCTGTGCTTGGAGCTAGAAGCCAAAGTAAATTATTACAACGGATTAAAAAATACATGTAATGGAAGAAAACAATATGAACAGATAGATGTCTGGCTTAGGCATGAGTATCATGGAGGAAATAATGATACTACAATCTTCCACCGTGTCTACTGATTAAGTAGTGAAATAAATCCAATGTCACTCTCTCTGGTTTTAATGTTTCTCTGTTGTTTTACCTGTTGAATCCATTAAGCTTTTCTTTCCAATGAAAAGCTTGATCCTGTAGACCCGTGAACTAAGCTCTCCCTTGAAAAATGATGCAATAGCTATCAATGAATCTTCCCCAACTATCAACAACAGAAAATTTGCCACTATTATTTAACTTGCGGTATAAGGATACTTTAAATGTGGAAGAAGATCTGGATCAGATCAGAGCTAATTTTTTTTCTAAATTTACAGTATAAATTGTCTTGGTGCCAGCTTACATCATAATTACATCACCATATATAATGTTTGGCACTCTTTCTAGAAGCAGAAAAGGTTTCAGCCCTTGAGTTCAACACTTTACAGGGAACCAAGCAATCTAGTGTTAGTGAGCTGTGTTTCCAGCTGAATACTTCCAAGCACCATTTTTTTTAGTTCTTTTGTAAATAATCTATTTCTCAAGCAAAAGCAGCCTGTGGAGTGATCTTGAACTTGTATTTATGCCCTCTGAAAAGTCTGACCCCACCTGTTAAAAATCCCCACAGAATGACAAACCTCATGATACATGATTGGTCTGTGCAGATACATGAGAGCAGTCTATTCATTAGATTAATAGGCTTCGTCCATTTTACTTTTTAGACAGAGAAACATTCACTTCAACTCTTCCGAACTTAAGCATTCTGGCCACTGTCATTATCCAGTCTTTGGAATACATGTAGTTGGGATAAGCAGGAAGCATTAATATCTCTTCAAACATAGGAAAAGGTTTAAAGCATGACCCTTGTTGCTTATTTCCAAAAGGCAGTCCCTGAGCTAAAAATATGTTATCGTACATTCCTGAACGATCCAACCTTTCCCAGGCTTCCTTTACAAAAAGCCGTAAGTACAATGCTATATGAGAAGCAAAAATTCAAAGGGAAACACCGAAAGGAAGCTGAGCTGCAAAGTCCAAAATGAAAAGCCAGAAATAGGAAGTAAGAGATAAGAATCAGGAAAGTGAGATAGTGGCAAGGACTCCCCTTTGTATGATTTCTTTTCTTGTATCTTTTCAATGAATTGCTAATTACTCTTTGTTTCAACTGTAACGTAGCAACTCACCTTCACTCTAGTAAAAATAGATGGTTTGGGACATTTCCCACTTGCTGAAGGCAAGAGGTGTTTACGTGCTTTCTCCAGTAATGTGCCTGGTCTCCAGGCAGATCAGGAGCTTTGCAGAGAACTGGGCAGGCTGGTTACCTATGCACAAACTGCAGGAGCTACTATAGAAATGACTGGATAGGGTGAGGTTATCTGCAGGCAGCCCCAGGAATGAGAACCATAAATTGTTTGGAGCACATTAGAAATACACCTGGCCCATATGTTCACATGCAAATATGTGGCGTTTCCAGACTGAGAGCTATCAGCCAAACTTACTGCACATAACCTCTGCTACAAGTCGCTTCCTCCAAACCTACAGCCAAGCAAATGGATCTAGGCCCTGTCAGATCTGTGCTGCCTACTGAGCCCATGTGGCACAGTCCTTTTCCTCAGTGGATTCCCATCACAGCCCGTCTGTGACTGCAAGGTCTCTGCCCTGTGTCATCCCTTTGCAGAATGGCTATTTCCAATGATTTTACAACCTCCATAATAATCTGCATAGCAGAAATCACTGGCTCTTTTTCAATTCCTTTATGAAAAGAGTCAAATAGTTCTGCTGTATTTGGAGAAAGTGTTCAAGAGGCAAAAAATGTCACAGAGTTGTGGAAAAGTTCTACTGCATGGCAGAGGGGTCAATTTTCTCCATGGCAGGCAAGTCTGAGTTTGTCACAGACAGTGAATAGGTAGATGATGTAAGTGAGGGGAAATTATTAAAAAAATAGATTGTGATTCTATTATGCTGAAATATTTTTATAAATACTTTCAAGTCATCTACATTTCCAGAGGAAGGAAAGAGTTTCAGCACCCAAGACCTCCAAGACCTGTACCAGAGAGTTTCTTAAAAGTTGCATACCCTTTCTGCATTTCAGAAAATTTGCTTCTCTGAGTATAATGCTTAGCTTGACTGATTACTCACAGCCCAAAACTCTGCCTTCACACACCCCTATCTCATCATTAATTTTGTCAGGAAATGTTTATTTTGTGATACGTCTTGATCCTAGAAATCAAGATTATATGTACACACGTGCACTTAAGGGGAAAAAAGCCTTTCCACTCAGAAAAACACTTTTTCAGGACTGATCTTCAATCATTCCGATTCTTTATCAATAAAAGAAAACAAGATGTGAATGACAGTTCTACTTAGCTGGTCAGGTGTTCATATGGTATGCAGCTTTAATGCTGAGTTAATCTAAGTGATATCTTGCCTCTCATTATTTTGCATCATAAACTGACACAGAAATACTCTCATTTCTCTATTGTCACGAAGCATATGCTCTCGGTAGTTCTCAGTAGAACTAGAATAAAAAGTATTAGACTTGAACAAGTGTTTTCATCAATTTTATCATGACATAAACAATAACACAACAGTCAACAAAATTACAAAGATTATGTTAATTCTATCCTTTCTCTACTCAATCAAAATCGTAATTGTGTTCTGACTCTACCAGTCCCTGATAACTGAGTCAAATTCCCATTTAAGAAATGTTTGTTCATGGTACCTGTGCAGAATTTCAAAGTGCACCATTTGGTTTTCAATTCCTCAGTATAGATTTTAGGATCAGATATTTAAGGATTGATGGGGAGTATCCTTTCACTTGCAACTCAAGTTGATTTTGATCTCTGCTCTTAAAGATAAAAAGTTGGCAACTCTATAGACCCTCATGGGAATGAACACATACCTTAAATATTAATGTGATTTCTACTTTTCTGTACTAAAATCCATCTTTTAAAACTTTTTTTGCAATTAAGTAGCGCTATTGTCTTACAACATTTCTGCAAAAGTTTTAGCTATGCCTTATATACAGTTTAGACTTGACTAAGTAGCTATTTCCTGTAATAGATGACAAAGCTATCAAAACCTTGTTATCTTATGTATTTCATGGGTTGCTAACAAGAAAATCTGTAGTCATATGTGTGAAATGTTGAGTTGTTTGATTTAGAGTTAAGTGTCCTCATGAGCCAATACTTCCAGGTATTCTTTGCAATACAGCCAGGATAGTTAAGCTTTCCATAGGCAGAGAAAAAAGTAATCTGAACTAATTAGCTTAGATAAGCAAAGTGATCCAATTTATATTGATCATCTTTTTTCTTTAAGAAGAAATGTCTCCCTTTCATATCTACTCATTTTTGTCCAGAATAACTAGGTGATACCAGGAAGGCTAGCAGAGGACTTCAGCATTTTCCAAATAAATAAAACTTCATGAAAAGCTAGACAGAGTCAGAAAGGAGTAAGGACACCAACAGGAACTATTAAAGATTTTTCCACAGTGTTGCACACACTTTATTTCCTTAGGATGAGTGGCTATTTTATTATGACTTCTCTCTGCCACACCATGTCTCCAGTTCAACCTTAGCCCTCATTATTCTGTTTTTCTCCTTCGTTATACTGTGCTCTCCCTGATTTATATGCAGCTTTACTCTTTGGAAGTCTACTTATGCCACACACAAAAAGCACCCTAAAAATAAGAGTAAAACAGACTGTATCTCTTCATTCCATACTTATTGCTTCCTCTTGCCCCTGTCCTCCCTTTCCATCCGTCTTGTCTATCCAGACTGAAGCCTCTGAGACTGGGCAAACAGGTGCAAAGTGTCCTTCAAGGACACTTTCACAAGTTAGACATTTCCATGCTATGGACAACTAGTATCTACTTCAGTGAACAGGTTTGGACAGATACTGAATTAATGTCCTGGCTTCCATAAAAAGAGACACCAGTCAAGTTCTCCCAGGACAACACACTGATAGAGACCTAGTACAGGGCCATTTGCTTCCCAGGGCATCAAAAGGATTTTCATGCTCATGCTTCCTACACCTTTGTCCTTTGCCTTATCAACCATAGACTGTATTTTCAAATATTAGAATACTTCATTCCTTTTCTCCTGGGGTACGCATATTGTGGGTGAATGCTGACCCAATGCTGACTGCTTTGTCAATCATTTAAGCAGGGCTGGGATTTCACATCATATATCCAATGTTTTACGATCTTCTCTGTTGTGTGATTTTTACTCAAAGTATGGAGAAGAATGTTTCCGAACAAGCTCTAATTAGAAAGCAATGAGGGGTAACAGCTGCATATTGCCTGTGAGAAGTTTGGTTTCATTAAGCAGCAAAACTTATAGAAATCTTAGAATTATAAGCCATAAACCTAAATTGAGCCTAATCACTTCCAAATTTATTTTAGCTCATATCTCATTATTTCCAACTTTATTGCTAAGAGAGGTATTATAACTAAGCAGTGTTATAAGTGCAGAACACAACCTTGTGTTTTTACTCAGAAATGTGATAATTTATATGCATTTATATCCACTCAGCACATTTGAGAGAATAAAATATAACACGGGAATAATACTGATTTTTTTATTTGATTCATAGACCAACCTTGTTTATTTGATCAAAACTTTATGTAATTTTCAGTCACTAAGTCAAATTCCCAGAAGATTTACCCATTAAGAAAACTACCTGGAAAAAAATATTGTGTGTAAAATATTCAAAGCTGCAGTTATTTTCCCAAATTATGAATCTGAGAGATTGAACATGTGATTTCCCTATCCTGGCATGTTTGAATTGTCATAGACTGAAAATGGGTTATTTTAGATGTTTCCTGTCCATTATAGAATGAACTATTTAAGAAAGAAAAATTTCTGAAATAGTTCACAGTCAAATGTACATTCTTAGATGGTTTATTTCAAATCAGATAGTTGCTAGTCTAATATTGCCCCACACTGTATTATGGGTTCTCTTCCCTGTGCCAAGGCTTAGCCTATAATGTTATGGACTGGGAACGCTGGCTGAGTGCAGGTTAACTATCTCATCCTGCCTGTAAAGAAGATGCAAAGGGAACAAAGAGGAAGGTCAGCTGCAGAGCATTGTTGACAGTAGGAAACAGCTCCCAAAGCTGTAATATACAAGATGTTCCCTCATGTCAATCCCGTGAGGCCGTTTGGGCCAGAATTGGGCAATAGTAAGTCCAGTATTGGCTATAGTGGCTTTTTCTGTTTTATAAAACAAAAAACATTTGTTTTTCATTGTATAAAGCAAATAAAGCATTGTATTAAACAAATAAGTCCATTTTCTACAATCAGCATAGAGGAGAAAGGATTTTTTTGTTTGCCTATTGCCTACGATAAGTGCCTGAAACAGTACTTGCAAACCACTGCCTGTGCCAGTGGAAACCATTCTAGAGTCACCAGCATTATTTGGCTGGGCAGATGAATACTTCCCAGGATGGCTAAACTGGAACTAAGCACCACGAAAAACCCAAACCAACACTGGTGGTGGAATAACAAACGCTTCTGGAAACCACTGTCCCAAACAGGAATATCCAAACTGCTAACCATTACCACAGCCCTGACTTCAGTAACTGGGTGAAGGACAAACAGCAGGGGAGAAAGAGGACTGGAAGAGAAACAATTTAAATATCCCTTTAGAACTGAGTCTAGCTCTTGCATTATCTTACCACCTGCAATGCTCTTACCTCATGCAGATAGTTTTAATATTTCTGCATAATGAGGCTAAGACCACTCAAAAAGATCAACACCATGGTTAACAAAACAGAACATGCTATCAGAAACTTAGATTTTTTTAATAATTCAGGGCTCTGATGTGCAGTCCCTGTCAAATATCACTGTGGCACTGCCTGACTGATTGCTGCTGCAGCACAGTCTCACTTCACAGGGCAAGTTAACTCAAACCACCCATTTCTGCTGTGCAGTGCTCCATCAGCACACCCAAAAGCATCAGTTCTGAGAACGACTGTGTGCTCAGAGTGAGTATTTGTTACCTGACCTCTGCTAAGACCAGTGCTAGGACTGTGGCTTTTGGGAAAGGATGAGCATGCCCTGGATGTAAAACAGTGGAAGCCACATCACTGTCAATGCCATTTGAGTATATCACAGTTTTTGCAAACACACTAGTCCAGAGTTCACCCTTCTTTTTGTGCATCTGCTTTTATCTGGTATCAATGAGACTGAAAGAATGTGTGTTATGGTTTTGGTTGTAACAACTTGGAATAGACTGGCTGCTACAAGCTGATGGATAACTTTTCTCTATATTGCTTCAAGATAACCTAAAACAACAACCATGTGCCGTTTATTCATTTAAATGGAAATCACAAACTCTTTGAAGGGTTTGGGTTGGAAGAGACCTTAAAGATCATCTAGTTGCAACCTCCCTACCAAGAACAGAAATACATTCCACTAGACCAGGTTGCTCAGAGCCCCATCCAACCTGGTGTTGAACACTTCCAGGAATAGGGCATCCACAACTCTGTGAAATCTGTTCCAGCGCCTCCCAACATCAAATCTTAACCTACTCTTCTTCAATTTGAAGCCATTCTTCCTTCTCCTGTCACTACATGCTCTTGTAATTAATTCCTCTCCGTCTTTCTTGTAGTCTCCTTTCAACTACTAGAAGGCAGCAATTAGGCCTCCCCAGAGCCTTCTTTTCTCAAGACTGAATAAACCAAAGTCTCTCAGCCTTTCTTCATAGGAGAGGCTGCTCCTAATCATCTTCCTGGCTCTTCTCTAGACTCATTAATTAATAGTTAATTAAATACCAATGACTCTTAATTTTTATTACTGGAGCCATTAAGAGTGATTAAAGTAATATTTAATTTTTTCATTTGGTGATGTTGCTACTGTTCTAACTATTGTTGTATTAATTTTCTATGTGACTACAGGGACGCCTGGTATTTTATTTAAACAAAGGTGTTGTGAGAGTGTTTTAATAGGGCAAATTTTCTTGCTTCTATAAACAAACGTGCATAAGAATGAACTCTGTGAAACTCCATTGTTTATACATTGAGTCTAATCTGTGCCTTTGGAAGTATCTAAGGTATATAAGTTCCTATTTTATTTTTATATAAGGGTTGGGGTTTTTTTAAATAATGGGGTTTTTCCTTATCTTTCTGTGATTCCTTCCTTTGAAGCAACCTGTGCTACCTTGAATTCAATTACAGTTAAATTTAATCTACTCACAATCTATATATTAATGATGAAATATTATTAGTCAATCCAAAAGGAGCCTCATGAGACGAGGCTGCCAGATCACTAATGAGATTAGGATCAATTTTGGAAACAAGTAAATCATAATTAAAAGATGTAGCAGACATATTAAAATGACTTGCTGTAATTTGTCTGACTATGGTGAACTGACCTATTCAGTTTGAAAGCCTTCTAAGTTTATTTCTCTTTAGGCAAGTATCCAAAAAACTTATCCTGATGATGGCTTGCTTTGCTTTAATTTTGTTTTCTAAACGTTTCTTTCTGATGCCAGATTGAGCTGCCCAAAAGAGAGGTTACTTTTACAGCTTGCTAGATAGTGAGAGGCTCTGGAGGCAGAAGATAAAACAAAGACTTTGACGAGGAGCTGTGGAGGCAATCCGTGCTCCAAACATATCACCACAATTTCAGGAAATGACAGTTGTTGACATTAGATAATGACACCCTCTGTACTGAGAAATACAAGTATGTTTGAAAGTGTAATTTAAAAAAAAAAGTTAAAAAAATGAACACACAGTGCACAGACATACAGCCAAAACAAGTACAAAACATCAGCCACTACTACCCAGCACAATAGCAGAACAAACCTAGGGAATAAAGCTAACTGGCATCTGCTCTCCAGTGTGAAGTGTGCATTCAAATTGTCAGTCCCCTCTGATGGATAGAGACAAGGGCTGTGTGTCAGTGCTGCGTGCTCTTTGTCACCACCACGCATCACATGCCAGTGCCATATGTTATGCCTTTGCATGGCCTGGTCAGCCTTAGGGGCTGCACTCTGTACCCAAATAGGACTATGTAATAGGCAATGAGCAAGTCAGACCTCTCAGAAAATAATCTTTAAGAAATATTCCTTACTAGGAATCTGGAAGACCTCAGAAAAAGCAGATATAGATGTAAAAGTCTGACAGAGAAGTCAGCTCTGCAGAGACAAAGCTGCAAACTGCAAGCATAGACAGGAACACAGCCTTGGCCAAGGGCAGAAAGATTCTCGAGGCAGGAATCTTTTAATCCTCTCAGAAATTCCCAGTAAAGATAAAAAAAACGAAGATAGCTGGTCTGGTACAAGAA
The DNA here is from genome assembly GCA_013390005.1 of Calyptomena viridis. Taxonomy (NCBI): domain Eukaryota; kingdom Metazoa; phylum Chordata; class Aves; order Passeriformes; family Eurylaimidae; genus Calyptomena; species Calyptomena viridis. Next base: position 22,271 of record WEIV01019292.1, on the reverse strand, counting down.
GCCAGTATCCGGGAGGTAAGGTACAAGAGGATACCTCACAAGCACTTAGAGATTCGTGCTAAGGCATAGCAGGTTAAAAGAGGCAAGACATGACTTCTATCACTGAAGGAAAGCGGACTTGCAAATACTGGGCTGGAAAACAACTGACACGTCTTGTAAACTCTGCCACAAGCTGCTACATTGGAGATCTTCTCAGTCTAGTCAAGAATGCGTTTCTAGTTTAATTTTATCAGGCTTTGCATGTCTGTCATTACAAAATTGTGACATACATGGAGCTACTGACTGTGGCTTTCCTGTTTTGAGGTCGGCTCTGAGAATCAGCAGTGAGTGGTTTCAGCTGTGAGTGACACCAGTGGTCACCTCCTTTAGTCAACAATTACCTTTCCTAGGCATTTCTTCTGCCAATCCCTGGCTGCAGAACAAGTCATCCTTCCACCATGTGTTTTCACAGGTGCTAATAAAATGCAGAACTTCGCAGCTTCACTGCAGGACTTGTACCACGCTCCCTCGTTCGAAGTGCCCCTCCTCACACGGAGGGCTGAGCAGGCAGGCACTCTCTCAAGATACGGAATTTCAAAGCTAGCAAAGGCTTCCCTACTCTCGCATGGGGAGGGAATAAAGATTCTTCTCGCCTCGGGATGGACAGAAATTGAGTCAAGGTTGCTGCTCAACTAACTGTTGCTGTGGCAGGGGCTGCCGGTCCTGGGGGCAGAGATGGGCCCGGGGTAGGTGCTGGTGGGTGCTGGACAGGGACAGCCGAGCCTGGCAGTAACACCTTTCCCCCTGCTACATCACCCACAAACATTGAGCTGTGAATGAATTACAGGAGATCACACACACAAAGTCCAGCATCTGAGGCGGCTGAGTTACGATTTCCAGATTCTCTCACTCACTATTTCCCATCAGTGTCTGAGATACAGCCACCATTCACACAAGTGAGGGTGTGAAATTTTTCCCTTTGTTAAGTTAAGCACCAATTAGCGGTTATTGGGCTGCAAGGTGTAAAGTCACAAAGGTAAAAGGGACTGATTTGCATTTGAAACATTCCCTGAGCCTCCCAGCTGAAAAGTATGAACAACAGTATATTCTTTCCACATTATATCTCTTCCCCTTTTTTTTCTTCTCAGTTTTTTCCAGTTCTGTCTGTATTCTAGTCCTGAGCCAATCCTCATTGGCATCTTTTAATATCTTCCTTCCCACATCCTTTAGCGAGAAGTGGGTGTAAGCCCCAATACACCACAGTGCCAGGTTTTACTGCACCACGTCCAGCTTCAAACCCAGTCTTGTGGTGTCCGACTGCTCCTTTCCTGCACAGCCTTCTTGAGACAAGGCTTGCTCTGCTCAGGGCAGTGACACGACACTTGGTCAATAATCAAGGCCAGTATGTTCTGTTGGAGGTATTTACTCGCGCTTCTGAAACATCCCACAGTTTACAGTATTCAGTACATCTTAATGTAAGAACCAAAGAAGCAGAGAAAGTCTGTGGATGGTCACTTCAAAACACTTGGTTTAAAAGATCTAGAGAATATTTGGAAGATAATGGAGTACACCAAGCTAATCACAGATTTCTTCAGAAACACAGCAGGTCCTTTTATTATTAGAAGTCTGTTGAAATCCATAGCAAAAGTCCTGTTTGTTTTGACAGATGTTAGGTAGAAACTGTGTTAAAGAACTAAAATTACTCCCACTGCAGTCAGTATTTATACTTTTTTTCAGCAAACTATTAACTGAAAGAGTGAGATCATGAACGAAGCTGTGAGAAAACATGATTTAGTTAATTTGATCACAAGGGGAAAAAAAAAGAAAAAAAGAAAGTAGGAAAAAAAGAGAGAAATTGATTTTATATCTCATAATGAAGACTAATTGGAAAACTGTTTCTCCGGTAAATATTTTAACTCTTTGAAATTAAACTTAGTTTAATAAATACTTAGTAATAGTAAAATTAAGTATTCGGGCGTTAATATCACAAAGAAATATTTGAACATTTGATGCTTTTATTCTATTTTTTCTCATTCAGCAGACATCTCATTCACTAATTCATTTAATTTTTCTGTAAGTACAAACTAACAGTGTTGCCTTATCCCAGGCACAGTGAATAAGGTGAGCAGTACTTTTGCATCCTACTAAGGAGTGAAGTTGTTTTCTAAGAGGCAGTTTCCTACTAAAGGTTAGTAAATGCATTACCTGTACAAAGGTGGGTATTTTGAATTGTTCTCATAAAGCTGTGGTGGTGTTCACAAAGCTGTAAAGCTGGGAGGTACCTTTTAAGGGTGGCACTCTAAAGCAGCAGCATCCAGCTCTAATGCATAGCTCAGTATTTATTAGAACACTCTTGACTGTCTCATGGATCTCTGTGAAGGGAAATTATTTTTTTCTCCAGTCAATACACTTTTTAGTCAGCCGTGTATAAACCCCAGGTATGCTTCTTTTTCCACATCTTTTTTTAAAAGAAACAATCCCACTGTACCGACCAGCACAGATTAATGGTCCACCTGAATCCCCCCAGAAGATAGGACAGAAGTAACTGTCCATGTGTGTCCATTGCTCTCCAGAGGAGCATGCAGTGCCACCTGCAGTGCATAAACATGTTTGAAAGTGTTGCTTCTAACCTTTCTCAGTCTATGAAATAGATCAGCTGACTTACAATTACAACTTACAATTACAATTCATGGGAGTTGGGTGAGGAATAAGGAGAGGCTGCTTTTCTAGACAAAGGGAGCCTTTGATGTAAACATCATAGACCAGCAGAGCACTATCATAATTCTATTTCAAAACGTGTATTTTGTTGTTGTTATAAATTGATACTTATGTCTTTAACAATTATCCCTTCTGGACTTTGTGCAGAAGGCATCAAAAGCAAAATCCAACCAGCCCTTTTGAGTGTACAGTTAATTCTTTACTATCCAGACAACTTCTAGAAGGGATCAGATGATTCAGATCCTGAAACCTCTTCTTTTTTTCTCTGATAACTACAGCTGATGCCTAAGGAGAGCACCATAACTAACAAAATGTACCTGAAGTTAACAGACAATTCCAGGTTCAGATTCCCATACTCTCAATCCTTACATGTACATTGACCTAAACTAATCAAAGTTTTAACAATTCTTTTTCACAGCAATGAGGTCTCTTACAATGTGGTTAAAATCACTTCAAACATGATCAGCTTCACTAGACTGCTTTGTTCCCACTGAAAAGGGAACCATTGTTAAATATATACCCCCTCCTCTTTGTAACTTACCTGGCAAGTATCACTTGGAAAAAAATACATTTTTCCCTACAGCACACAACATGTTGCTGGTTATTTTTTGGTTATTGGCATATTTTCTGTCACAGCTTTCTCTATTGACACTTTAAAGAGTTGTTTCCTGAAGATATTTCAATAGCTTTCCTGATTATGTGACTCCCCAGCCAGCCACCTTGCATAGTGTGCCAGGTTTTACATCTTCATAAGAGTCAGGTAGAGGCAAAAGTTGCACATATTTATTCAGCTCTGCAGTATTATTCATCTGGAAAGAAAACGAAGAAAAAAGAATGCTTTCTTATTCCAAGAAGAAGGAAAGTACAAATCTATTTTCAAGGGCCATTTAGTGTCATTTTACCAATACTTTCCTTATAAACCACTTTCCAGTATTTAGGAAAACTGATTCTGAGCTTAATTGCCCTTTTGCAAATTCAGAAGAATCTCCCTAGTGACTGTACAGAAATTCCATATCTATGGCAGCAGTAGTGACTTCAAGCCCAGCTTCCCTTCGAGTACAAAATTCGAGTAGGAAATTAAAAACCTACATGGGAGTTAGGCTGTTGCATCTATGGCCTATTCCAGAACCTAACTTCATCACTGAACTTCAGTGTTGAAATCAGACTGTTGTGCTTGACTGGCAGAAAAGCTTCAAAGCACAGTGCAATGTACCCAACAACACAGATGAAAACAAAAGTTATAACCAATTAGACATGACAGTAGCCAAATAACTGAGGAACGACTAGGTTTCAGTCTCTTCAGACTGCCAATTTTTTTCTCTGAAAGATTCCAAAGAGCCTAAATGATTCCAACTGTCTCTATTTTGTTGGCCTTTACCTGACAGATTCATCCTTCAACATAGATCAGTTTAAGCCTGTAAATGAAAACATATCCAAAGAAAACATATATCCTCAATGTGCTTGGTACGGGCTCACAGCTACCGAAGAGCCATTTTCTGTCTTACAATCACTGCACCATGATTCATTTCACAGGCTGCTGTATCATTGTCAGTTAAACAATTCTGGCTTTACACCTTTTAAAAAAGGCACTCCAACAGATCACAAATTTAAAAAAAAAACAAAAAAAAACAAACAAGCAAAAACCAAAAAACAGGCAAAAACAACAACAAAAACTTTACAGTTATTATTGCCAGTGCTGCTGGAAATTTCCAAAGATGGAAAGTTTATCCCAAGTCATTTAATAATCCATCACAGTGGAAGTGTAGAGTTGAGAGATGACCTCTGCTACTAGTACTATCCCTGCTTCTGTGTAGAATTCAAAGGATTTCATGGTCTCCATACCACTCTGGAACAGAGTTGTAACCTTCAGCTCAAGATATACTACTTCCCAGTGATACATTTTGGTTTTGTGTTCACAAATAACCTGACACTCCTGACGAGTCACTGGTTTCCACAGGAGCAGCCAGTGAAATGAACCTGTCTACGTCAGCAATGAAGCAGGTCAACAATGCTCACCAACATCTGGGAGAATTTGGGCAGCAGTTACTTGGAGCACAGATGCCTGTAAATGCTCCAGCTACTTACAGAAAGGGACATTGTTAGCTTCCTCCCTATATCATTGTCATATCAAACTGGTGATGACATCTAAATAGTAGAAACCAGGTTCAACTCATAGAACCATAGAATGTTAAGGGCTCGAAGGGACCTCAAAGATCATCTAGTGCCAACGCCCCACTGTCAGGGGGAGGGACACCTCTCTGTAAATGTAATTTCTTACAGTATGATGGTGTTGGCAAGGACCTTTCCATGCTCCATCCTGCAATGTCCTGAGCCTCCTTCACTCTGTAATCACTCCAAGCTCCTGGAGCTGAATGTATATGTCCTGTATTATCTGTATTTTTACTTCATCTGGTTACTCCAAACAATTAGGTTTAATCTCCATTTTCACCTAGTCCAGCACAAGATATATCTTTGGGATACAGACTCTATTGCACACATCACTTCAGTACTGCCTTTGAAAAATTACTGAAGAATGTACATTGTGCTTTAGGCAGGTTGCTGTAGTGAGAGGGTTTAAGGGGGTTTTAGAGCACAGAATGGGCTTGAATTGTCATCCCTGCTCACAGAGACAGTGATCCTGTAACCTTATCTAGTTTAATACAACCAAAAGCAGGGTGCTCTGTGATATTGTTAAGCTATCTAAACAATGTATTCTTCAATATCAAAGAATTGCCAAAAGAATCATCAGCAAAATTCCTTTTATAATAATACAACCATAATTAACACAATACCTTGAGGAGCATTATATAATTTTCCTTGGAAGACCAGACATACTGAGGATTAGGAAAGGAGGATATAATCTTAAATATCTGCTGTTCTTTTTCAGCAATAGAAGCCTAGATGGGCTCCAAGAAGAACTCTGGCTTCTGATACATTTAAACTCTAATTTAAAGAAACTACAGAAAGAGAAAGTCACTACAGAAAGAGAAAGTCACTACAGAAACTAAGCAACATTTCTGAGGATAATCAAAGGACATGTCACATGATACTCACAATTTTATTTTATAACAACATGATTAAAACATAGGAAAGGATATTGTTCATTTCAGTGTTTTTACATGAGCTTGTATTTCCTCTACAAAATAATGTTTCTTTACTGTAAATACAGTTTTGTGAAATAATTGTATGATAACTGACCTTCAAAGGTTTCCAGAGTATGGAATTAATTTCTTGAAAAAAGGCTTCCTGCATTTTAAAGGGAGTTGTTTGCACAAGGATTGCTGGTACTGATGCCTTTCATTATTCTCTGAATGGTCTCCTTTGGATTTATGACCTAATCCTGCACAGGGCTGAAACATGCCTGACTGATAACATGTAGGTTGTCTTGTTGAGAGCAATAGCAGGTCACTTACTCTGAGCATTATGTATACAGGCAAGTGCTCTGCTCAAGCAGACATCTGTAATATTAAAAAAGGTTTCATCCTTAATTTCACTGAACACAGAATTCAGCACATNAAGACAATAAAGAAAAAAGAAAAGTGGTGTTTAAATTAAACAAAAAAAAAAATTTAAAAAAAAAAAAAAAAAAAAAGGAGGGGAATGCTAAAATCCAAAGAGTGATACATGCACTTCCTCCTAGTAAACATTAAGAGTTAAGCATTTCATGAATCCTCCTCTATTCCAAGCTCTCTGAGTATCATCCCAATGTATTTATTGGCATACTCAGCTCAGGAGAAGGAAACCAGACTGATTCAACCTGTCCCAGTGACAGAGACTTAACATTGGCCCAAACCAATGTGCTTGTTAGAAACCCAAGCCTGTGACCAGAGCACACTCTCAGATCACAGGATCAGAGAGAGCCAGTACCATTTCCACTGAACAGCTTACAAATTTGAATTTTTATACCTCTAGCTGACTCGATATCTCTGACATATTGACTGAAAAGTGAGAGACTCCAGTTCCAGTAAAAAGTCCCTTAATTCCAAAAGAGAAGACCTGGCTTTGTTCTGTAAATTTCCAAAACAGCACGTATTAGAGGTAAATATTTCTATTATAACCTTATAACAAAACAAGATTCAGCTGAAGAATTGTGAAAGTCAAGTTCACTTAGAAGCAGCAGCATCCTCTATTTCAGATGAACTCTTGGAAGAAGGCTGGCCAACCCACCCACTCTGTGTTTAAGGAGGTCAGGTTTGCATTGGTTCATTGTCATTGATTTGCTTTTAGATATTCAAAATAAGAAGAATGAACTGGAGAAGTAAAAATACAATTCAGAGAACACTTTAACAAAAATAGGGCATTTTACTTCCTAACATGAACAGTAGATGTCCTCCTTACCCTGAGTCAGCTGTTCAACAGCAGTGCTGACCTTGGGGTATCCCACCTGGCGAAGAGGTGCTTGTGCTCCCGTTTGAATTGTCAAAAGGATAAGTTTCCTTGTCACAGTCATGAGTGACATTCTGATCCTGGGAGGAATAGTGTTTCCATCTAATTCAGCTTCATCTCTTGGGGCATTTTGAGGCTTAGTCTCAGGCAGATAGTTAAGATTTGTTTAAAGCACCTTGGGACATATTATCTTCTCTAAGGCATTGCTGTTTCAGATGCATAAATAATTAATTTGGTCTTGTAACAGTACAATATGTATCCTGTAACATTGACAGGATCTAACCAATGAAGATCAGTAGTTTACAGAAGTCTAAATAAGAATGACAAGTTATTGTCTCATTTTAGTGGAAGAACTTCAGCTTTTAACAATTCGTAAAAAAATCCATATCCACCTTTCTCCATTTAGAGGCTTGCACACCATGCTTCACCCCAGTGAAGAGTTAAAATTGCCTGATTTTAAGATATTGACAATGTGCTGCAGTCAAAACCCATCGGTTTTTCACATGAGCTCCTTCACAAAACCCAGTTAAATTCTTACTCTGGATAGCAGCCATATAAGGCCAGAAATGAGAGTGCACAACATGTCCTCTGATAATGTCTGTGCAGATAGCTGAAATGCAGCAGAAGTGCAGTTACATTACGTGTTGTCCAGAGGAATTGAGAATTTGGATATTTTTACCCTTAGATGAGTACTCACATCTCAGCAGCAGCGTAACAGCAGTTAGAGAGAACAGGAGAGCAGGAGAACAGGTGTCATAGTTGCTGCTATTTCCTGATGAGAGCACTGTAAATTACAGTGTCTTTTCTATTTCAATATCTCCTACCGGAAATTGGGAGTTGAAAGTTTTTATTAATAGCTCCCTCTCTTGAAGCTTTTCCTTTGCATCATTAATATTGTATTACTTAACTGCAGTTTGTTTCTTTAGATCCTTTCTTCATGTTTCTTTAAAACCTGTCTGTTTCTTGTATACCCTAATAAAACCTGAATAAAATCTAATCACTGAATAGCACCTAGGTGTCTCAGGAAATCAAATACATTTTTTACTTACAAACAAAACAAAACAAAAAACAATAATAAAAGAACAGGAAATATGTGAAAAGAATGAAACTGATCATCTTCAAGCTGGTGAAAAAAATGGGAGAATGAATACATAGGTGTGAGAGACTGCAATATTGCTAATGTCTTAAACATTGTCAAAACCACAGAAAGACTTTTTGTCAAACTGCAAAGGAGTAACTGCCATCTGTGACCACCAAAGCACACCACTCCCCAACTCCTCAATCCCCCACCCCTCACCCCCTGAATATGATTCCTGACTGGAACTTGGACTGTGATGAGAACTTCAGATAAGACTATTGTCCAGTTACCTCATGTCTATAGAGAAGTAAACAAGGCTCTGGGAAGAAGAATGTATCCCCAAAGAAAGCCGAACTCAGCAGCTGTGCTAAGAATCAGCCCTAGGCGGGCTGGGCAGGTGGAGAAAGAGGGTTTTTGGAATGTAATGGCAAAATCTCTCCACATGAAACAGAAGGAGTAAACCCCCTCGCCTCCAGGACAATCATATAAACATGGAACATTCACATGAAAGGCAGCTGAAGAGGGGTCATAAACCACGAAAGACCCCCAAAGTACAATACCCCTCCTCCCCTCCCCGACTCATTCCCGAGGCCTTCCACCATGAGACAAGAGGACTGCCTGTGATCCAAGTGATGCGACAAAGCCAGACTGTAAAACTCTCCCTCCAGGGAAGGTGCCTGGGCACCTCCTGAATGTGTATTAACCCATTGGACTCTATGTTTTGCGGGACCCTCACCACCAAAAAGATCAGAAGAAGACCCACAGGACACTGCCAGTTTTCAGGGAGTGGTGATACATTTTGTATTTAATTTCTCTCTGTCACTCTCTTTTTTCCCCATCCCCTTCTTTTTCCTAATTCTTTCCATCTCTCTGTCTCACATTTACTGTTAAATAAAATCCATACTATTGACTTAAGCATATGGTCTTATGTGGACCTTAATTCAGGCAGAGGCATCTCTTTAATAATTTTAACTCATGGGCCACCTGAAAAAGCCTTACAGAACACCAGTATGAGGTAAAACTCAAGGCATGTAGAGCACAAAAGTCACTTCTAAACCATGAACTGAGATAGAGAAAACTCAGGGTACACAGAATATAAAAGTCACTCCTATGGACCAGGATATGTCAAGTGCCAGCAAATCCTCCACAGAATTGTACTGCCCAGCTAACATTTTCAGTTGAAAGACTGAACAATATTCAAATGTTAATTAAGAAGAGCCACTGAGAGCTGGCAGATATCTGGTATTTGATAAGCTAAGGAATATGGAACATAAAAGGCAAGCCACACATGCAAGATAGAGCAATGTGTATTTTCTTAGAAATAATTTTTGAGGGTGTGCAGGTTTCAGATGCAGAAAACCCTGGAGCGTGCAAGTGTCACATGCAAACAAAATATCTGTGGTCACACAAAAAAGATAACTTGGTGAGAAAGACACTTCTGTGTTGCAAACCTCTGTGTCTGCACACGTAGTTTGCACGCCTTGCTGGTAAACCACTACAAAAAAAGCAGCCTACCCTTGTGAAGAACTTACAAAGCCTGCTACTATCTTCAGGATCTCTAGAAAGAATTCACAATGTAACTTGCCCAATACAGCAAGCTCTCATTTTTATTCAAGAGAATGGCAGCTCTCCAGATTGTTGAATGAGATTATAACATTGAAGTGTTTATTTTTATGGCACAGAATCTTACTAGTTATAACCCAGTTTGTAAACATGTACACAATGCAACAGAATGTAACACAATTCATGTTTTAGAAGACTCTTCCAAAACTCTTTTAAAAGCCAACACATGACTTTCAGAACTCATCAGCTCTTAAAAGAGCCGTCTCTAGTTCACCTGAAGTCACTCTCCATCCTCCATCTAATCCTGGAATTATTCACCTACTGACTGAAGGTTATCTCTGCAAAGAGAGTCCTAAAGTTATAATTATGTTTGAGTCCTTTTTGACTTTGCGCTCCCACTAAATGTCTAGCTTAGAAAACAGCACAAGAGNACTTTTTGTCAAACTGCAAAGGAGTAACTGCCATCTGTGACCACCAAAGCACACCACTCCCCAACTCCTCAATCCCCCACCCCTCACCCCCTGAATATGATTCCTGACTGGAACTTGGACTGTGATGAGAACTTCAGATAAGACTATTGTCCAGTTACCTCATGTCTATAGAGAAGTAAACAAGGCTCTGGGAAGAAGAATGTATCCCCAAAGAAAGCCGAACTCAGCAGCTGTGCTAAGAATCAGCCCTAGGCGGGCTGGGCAGGTGGAGAAAGAGGGTTTTTGGAATGTAATGGCAAAATCTCTCCACATGAAACAGAAGGAGTAAACCCCCTCGCCTCCAGGACAATCATATAAACATGGAACATTCACATGAAAGGCAGCTGAAGAGGGGTCATAAACCACGAAAGAACCCCAAAGTACAATAACCCTCCTCCCCTCCCCGACTCATTCCCGAGGCCTTCCACCAT
>WEIV01019292.1:1099-11135 GCA_013390005.1 Calyptomena viridis | reverse complement strand
ACAGGGGCTGGGACCAGTTTATCACTATGAGGGTATAACCAAGAGTGTGTATTCTATGTCATTCCTGGTGGGCTGCTAATAATAAATCATTGGTAACAGCTGCCCAGAGCACACGTCACACCTCAGGCCACAATAGATAAGGAAAGAGATCCAGGGAGACATTAACACCTCCATACCCAGCTGGAGGGTCCTCCCTGCTCATGGGCCCAGCTGCACTGACACAATGGGCACTTACAACGGCCCACATCATCAAAGGATCCAAAATATCCCAGGACTCACAGAGATAAAACAACCATTGTGAAAATCCCTGCCCTAGGGGAGGTACTGGATATTCCCACCTGAACCTGGGGGTATATAATCTTTGGGGTTTGAGACTGGGGCACCACCTCATGGGACCCAGATGGGGAACAGAACTCCAGCAGGACTGTGGCTGCCACTCTGGAGGAGACTGTTACCATGGAGGAGACCTGTTACCAGGAACTGCTGTCTTCAACAGGACCATAATCCCAACTACTACATTTTTCCTTTCCTTCTGCTCTGCACCCAGGGGCTCACAAGCACTGTGCTGTTCCTGTCTCAGGGGAGCTGGGTTGTACTTTGTTCTTGTGGATCAAGGCAGCTTTTTTATCTTATGTTATGGTATGTATTGTGATCTTTTTAGGAAAATTGTAGCTCTGACTTGTGGTCTCTCCAAATTGGGTTAATTTCACCCGCCAGCTCACCAGCACAGAGAAAAAATAGAAAATAGACCCATGTTCTGTCCAGAAAAGAGAAGGCTTGTGTGTCCAGGACTTATCTCACCCTGGACTCTTTTTGCCAAGTACATTCAGCTTCACAGAAGTAACACTGATTTGCTTCAAGGTTTTGAGGACTCTTTAACTACCTCTACTTGTATTTCTGTGCTACTACATTTTCCTGTGATATCACACAGCAAATAGATGGAAAGAGGGAAGCTGAGTCAATATCTGAGGCAGAATAGACAACCAGGTATCATGAGACACTGCTACCAGAGGAGAAATTAAAGTAGGTATGCGCAAGCATACATTCTGTCTGTTCCCAAGCACTATCTCCAAACCACTAAAAGGATGTGTCCACACACATCAGGGTGGGTTTGGGGATGGGGCACCCCAAGGAGAAGACAGAGGGCACCACAACTGTGTTGCTGTACTCCCAGCATCTGCCCACTCTGCACCACTCTCCATCCCTCCTTTCACAGCCCAAGGCACCAGCCCTACAGCTGAGCTGAGACACTGTCTGAGCTCAGGCACCAGCAGCTCTGGAAGGCTTAGAGGTGCAGTTTAAATTGGTGTCCTGAACTTGTGTTCAAAAACCACACCTGATGCTCACCTTCAGCGTCACAGAAAGCAGCATGAAGGAAAAAGGATCACGGTCACTGCAGAAAGTAAGATGACCAAAATGACTGATCTCATACAAGGGATAGAAGACCTCAGCACAGTACTGGACAGAGCTGAAAGTGATCCACTGACCCATGGGCTTCAAGCCCATAGGAAATTTCCTCAAATGCAAAGGCTGGAAATAGAAGCTGAGTAGACTCATTGTTCTTTTACTCAGGCAGTGGCTTCTGCCAAGAGCATGGCTATGCTTGGTGGGCACTATAGGGCACACACTACAGGTAAAAAGGATGGAGCATTTTGCTTACAATATGTCACTCCTCTTGAAGACCAATTGAGTATGTAGCAGAGAAGCTAATAAAAGAATTTGACTCAAGAAGGAGTGCTTTGGAGTTTCCCTTTACATGCAAAAGGCAAATAAATTCTAAGGTTGACCATAAATTAACTTACTGCCACAGCCAAAAGGGCCGAGGCAAGTTGTTGCAAACCCTAAGATTTGATGTCAATTTTTCAGCCTCAACTACAGAAGTTACAAGCTGAAGAGGACACTGACAAAAACATTTGGGTACAAAATTTGAGGCTAGTTACACGCATATCAATCTGATCTTTAATACACATGCCATCATTAGGGGTTATGTGAATAGTCAGAGAGATTGTTAAGAAGCTTGCACAGAAAGTGATTCATTGTTACTAAGTAACAGTTTAGACTGCACATTCCTATTCTAATTATCAGTGTAAATGGATCTCTCAGAATTAGAGGGAATTTTTTAAGAGGTGTAGGTATGCTAATACCTACGGAGTTACAGAAAAAAATACAGAAGTAAGTAGGATTTAGAAGGAAGTAGAAGTACATTTAGATATTGAAAAAAATATTAACTGGCTATAGAGGCTTGGTTTTACATGGTAGATATGGATTTACCGGTGTATATTTACCTGAAAAACATCTAGGAACATTTGCTAATGTTTCATTCTCTTGTCTTTCAAATAGGTTTTCCTTGAAAATAGACCAGGTAAGCACAAGATGATACACACCAAATCTCTTTTTACTAGACATGGTACCTCACACAAGAGTATCCAAGGATGTTATTGTAGCATTATAAATTTAAGCTGGTCTCAGTGAAAAGGATTTTTCTCACAAGTGCTTGGCCTGATCATGTCTGTGCATCATCCAGAGAAGAAACAGCTCCAATAATATTAAGACTGCTAATTAAAATATCATAAAATCAGACTTTGGCAATACTTATAAGTGATAAAAGCAGAAAATTGTACCTATGATACCTGGTGATACTGTGCTCAGAAGAACACTGTAAAAAAAAGAACACCAGCACTACAAACTGATGATAGCTACAGGGGATGTGCTGGTAGTGATGAGAAAAATTAAAGAAAATTAAACACTTGGTGAACTTTTGCAGTACATGGGGCTTTCTTCATGACACAGAGGTGATTGTGTCCCAATAAAGACACATCAGTGACAAAGAGCTCCATGATCTCTAAAAATAAATCTACACCTGCATTCTTCAGAGAAATCACCAGCAACTACTCTCTGTCCCAGAAGAGAAGGCAACAGAAAATTTGAGCAAGCTGTCTGCCTAAGGTGTTCCACAGGTGAAGCTCACTTGAGGCTGGACCAACTGAGCTCAAAGATGTGTCACAACTAGAACATGGAAGCTTTCTGCAGGCTGACTGTAGTGAGGCTCCTTTCTGCAGTTTGACTGTAGTGGGGCTGAAGTCTTCAAAAATCCCTTCAGTCTGTGTGACAGTGACATTTCACTGAATGTACCCAGTTAGGCAATAGAATACTTGATATTCCAAGTCATTTAATATTGAGGAAAGTTATTTCTATTATTTGGGTATATATTTGGAAGTGAGCAACCTTCCAAGGCTTTAATAAAATTTATTTATAGAATGACAGAATATCCTGAGTTGGAAGGAACCAATAAGGATCACTGAAATTCAGCTCCTGGTCCTGCACTGGAGAGCCCTAAGAGTCACACCATGTGCCTGAGAGTGTTGCCCAAATGCTTCCTGAACTCTGTCAGGCTTGGTGCTGTGGCCACTTCTCTGGGTAACCTGTTCCACTGCTCAACCTCCCTGTTTTCAGGACTCAACTCAGTTGCCCAAAACTGTGCATTTAGTGACCTTTGAGATCCTGTGAGGTTTGGATGCTAAGAGCAAGGGCTTGCAACCTGACATAGCATCTACAGAAGAACCATGGCCTTCTGCACCAGAAGACAGACCTAAAACACCTTAAGAAACTTTAAATGGCATTATACTTTTGCGTCTAGGCCACTAAACCACACTCACTGCTATATGGATCTCATGCAGTGCAAAGCTAATGAGATAGGATCAGATGGTAAAAAGAGTAACCATCACATTCCTTGGCCCTGAGAGTCTCCTAAACAGCATAGGTAAATCACTAATGGGGAATGGACTGGAATTCATCTCTAACCTGCAGGCCACCTGAGGTGTTTAGAATGAAACTACAGGACTTCACATGGACAACCGAATCCAGCCTAAATTTGTGTGAGATGAGTCTCTCTAGACACATAGCAGCTTGCAAGGTTTCACTCCAGTATTCATACATTAGCTCTCTGCAAATGCTATGGAGGGAACACAAAGGGAGAGCAGAGCTATCTTCATACCACAGCAGAGATGCAGTTTCTGACCAACACCTCTGCTGTAAGGTACATTGTTGGGTTTGGTGGGGTTTTTTTGTCACAGTTACAAATGTTAAATATCCTTAAAAGGAAAAACAAAACCCACATCCTTTTCATTTACGTATGTATATATTAAACAGCGAATAAGGAGGAACATCAGACAGAAATCATGGGTGCTTTCCACACTTTGTACACCTTTGCTGCTGTCATTCTCCTGATAATTTGTGGAGGTAAGTAGCCAATTCAATTCTTTTGCAGGTAAATGCTTATGTACAGAGTTTCAGTTAAATCAACAGGTATTGATGTAATGGAAGTAGTCACAATTACTATTTGAATTCTTCTTATTAGTTCTTTTCCACTGTCTGCATGTGTTTGATCTTTCATACAAACAAAGCAATTCCTGAATGGGTAGTATTAATGAAGGTTGCATAGAGGACGAGCTATTTGGAGAACTTCTGAGGAGTTAACATAATGATTATCTGATCTTTCTCTCCAGAGGCACACACATACATTAACCCCTTGATTTTCTCTTTTTCTGAAAACTAAGTTTGTGTAATGTGGCTTACACTATACAGCCCAGTTTCCAATTACAATATTTAGGATGTGGCAGATCTGACGCTGTTAGTCAAAATGAAAGCTAAGAAATTAACCACATTAGCAATCTTCAAGAAAAAGAATCTGTGCAAAAGAAACAATACTTCAGTGTTTTTCTGTCCAAGCTCACCCCACTGATCTCATTTCAGTCCTTTGTAATGTTTTTTCTAATACACTTTGAGTGTCTTACAGTATTTGTTAGACCGGCTGGTTATATTGTGGCCAATATTTATTTTTAGGTTTGTGTGTGGACATCATTGGAGGAAAGGAAGTAGCACCACACTCAAGACCATTCATGGCCCAAATCATGGATGGAAAAGAATTTGTTTGTGGAGGAGCTTTGATCAAGGAAAATTGGGTGTTAACAGCTGCCCACTGTAAGGTGTAAGTTCTTACGCTGATTCAGAGATTCTCCTTAGTGAATACCTGCTTCCTCTGTTCAAGTAGGAGCCTCAGTATCCCTGGTGATTTTGTGCACTTAGAATGACCATGATCATGTTCTGATTACTATGTTTTATAATTTATATTGGCAAGTGCATTTTAGTGAGTTAAAAAAAAAAACAAGGTATACTGATATTCACTGTTTCTGCAGAGATATTTAAAAAGCTTCTAGCTGCATGCAAGCACAGAACAGCCACACTGAAGCACTGAATTTGGAGGAAAGGTTTATCCCTGTTTTCTCAGTCAACCAGTACACTAGGCCAGAGGACTGGCCAGACTAAACTGCTGCTCTGTAAACAAAAATAAATTCCTGTAATTTTATTCTATGAAAGATATGCAGTTTATCACAGAAAGAGACAGCATGCAGTTAAAACACAGGAGAAGAAGTCCTCCAGAGAGATCACAAGAGACACTGAGAGATCTCTGCCTTACTGGGTATGTTGACTCATCAGCCAATGTTTCTTCCTTCTGCCCAACTCAAGATGCAGATGGGTGTTTGGAACCACAGAGTCCATCAGTAAGGCAAGAAGTGATGATTACACCCATCCTTGCCTTTGTGGGGAGGACTGAAGCTGTTGCTGAGCCAGACCTCACACAGCCTCTGTCAACACCCTGACCAAGACAAGTGACTCACTGGGCTCTGCAAGCTTCAGAGAAATGTATCCATCTCTCCTGTCCTATTCCAAACAGGGAGATACATGGGACCTACTACAAAGAGAGCATAGGGCCCAAAAGCTATTGTATTAACATAATGAGTTTCCATATGAGACTCCATTTAAGAGAAAATAGGATGGATTATTAATCTAATGATGGCTCAGTCAACTGACAGTTTTGAATAGCTGAAAGAAAGGAGCAACCACTTTCTCAGGGTTGTGTTTTCCACAGCAAGACATGAATGAGAGCCAACACACACATCCGCTCAAAGATTATTCTCCCATTCAGCTGTGAGACAAATTGTTCACCCCAAACCAGCTGTACTTGTGGTCTGATATTAAGGTCTCCTTGGACGGCTTGACCCAGGAGTGCTAGACTCCTGGTTTCCATATCAGAGAGCCTCAGCAAGCACAACTCTGTCACCACTTCAGGATCATGGAAGTAACTGAAGTTGCAGAACAAGTCAGAGAAAAAGAACGAGCTGTGTCTCACATGGAGAGACATTTGTGTTTCAACAAATGATGTTGAAATGGTGTTAGGAGGAAGCAATAATACAATACAGTCCAGTCAAGATGATCTCTGAACAGTGCTGTGAGCAATCCTCCTAAATTTTGAGGACAAATTGTAGAAGGCATAGTTGGTGAGACAAATACCCACAACAAAGCTGATGCATTCACCCCTCATTCAGTTCCCAAAAGGAAACAATAGGAATAGATCCAGAGTCAAGTACCTGAAACCTCTCTATGTTCCTGGGAAGAGGAAAATAGGACTGCATGAATTTTAATCCAATGAGTCATTTTTTCTTTTAACTATTACAAAAACAGGGTCATATTTTATAGTTTTATAAATTACTGTGGCTTTTCAGGTGTAAGAAAAGAGACTGTAGCAGCTGGATATTACAGCATCACATTTAACAGCACAAATTTACAGAGTTACAATGAGTGAATCCCACTAACCATGTTGTCCTCGTCTCAGGAAAGAAGGCAGAGTTGTTCTTGGAGCTCATTCACGGATAGCAAGCGAAAAAGAAAAACAGACTTTTTGGATTGCAAAACAAATTCCCTACCCATGCTACAACTCCAGTTCCCACGAAAACGACATTATGCTGCTACAGGTATAGGCTTATACATCACTTGTGGAGTATACATCTATATTGTACCATTTTCTACCTTCTTGTGAGGGAGATGAGCCAAGGGAGTTTTTGGTGATTTTTTTGGAGGGTAGTACAGTCTGGTCCACTAATCCAGTAGACTGGGGAACCAGGGATGCACTAGTAAGTAAGAAAATCAACAATTTCTGTAATGCATGCCAGTGCTAGAAGTAGACAAATTCTGGAGCTTCGCCAAGATATTTCAGTTTCTGGCTTTTCAGTGAAAGAATGAAGATAAATACACAGATAAATAGTTCAGTTAAAAGCCCTAATGTTCTGTCTGAAAAAACAATTATAATTAAAAATGTCTGACTTCTTTGATTCTTAATTTTTCCAGCATTAGTGACGACTGTTATTTTGTCCTCTCAATGGTTTGAGAGCCAGAGGAGTAAAGTAAGATATTCTTTAGAGCTATTATTTCAGCAGAAGCTAAATGTGTTTTCATGGGACAAAGAATACTCATTTTTCTCATTCATAAATGGATAACATAAATCCTGTCATAAAGAATGGAGGAATCTCAAAAAGAGACTGCTGTAATCCACCATTACCATAAGGGGAAAAATCCAATGGTTAACATGCAAGGGCCTCTGTTAGACTCTGCCCAATAATACCTATTTTCCATATCTTCTACAGCTTCGCGGAAGAGCAAAACTTAATGCAGCTGTGAAAATCATTCCCCTGCCTAACTCAGATGATGACCCCAAACCAGGAACAATTTGCGCAGTAGCAGGATGGGGACTAACTAAAAATCATCAGAGAAGTTTTTCTGATACCCTGATGGAAGTCAATGTCTCTGTTATCAGGAGGGACATCTGCAATGATAAACAACATTACAAGGGCACACCTTTTATAACAGAGAACATGATATGTGCAGGGGCTAAGAATGGAAATAAGGACACATGCGACGTAAGTATATTTACTGTCTATATGTGCATAAATTAAATTTAAAATAAAATGTAAAGTACTAGCATTTGCACGTTTACCATTTCAGTCTCTCTTCAGTTCAAGGAAGTATTTTATTAAGTATCAGTGAATTTACCAAGGCTTGCTCTTCTAAGCCTTAAAATCAAAACTTTTCATGGGTAAATTCATCTTCACAGACTTTGGATGTTTCAGTTTTATCCAGGCATGGCAGATAGCTATTCTCACCTTCAATAAAATGAGTTAAACATTAAAATATCCATGAAACAGCTTATGAGCCCATTCTCAAGCAGCCGACCTCAGCAGGACATCTTCTTTGATGTCAGAGGACTTTAAAAGATGTTTTGCTGACAAAAAAGCATTTTGACTGGCCCTGAGTCAAATGCACAACTCTGAACTGCCAGCTGTCAAAAGATTGAAATATTGCATTAAAAAGACACAAAAAATATATCAACTTCTGGAGACTTTATGCTTTTCAAGAGGAAAGTTTGCAGCTTTTTCTCTTCACTTTTAAAAACACTAACTGTTCCCTAGTACTGAGCTAAATTAATTCCCCACTACTCATACCTGAAAGACCAGATTGAAGGCTTTTTTTTCTTTGCTACTGAAAATCTTAACTTCCAAGGACAAAAAAAAAAAGTCCACAATAACGCTCTCTACATTTTTATTTTCCCAATGCCTCAGGCATAAATTTAATTTAAAAAGAAACATTTTTAAGCTTTTGTTAATTTGAATGACAATTTTTTTCTCTTTTTTTTCTAGGGAGATTCTGGGGGGCCTTTAAGATGTAATAATATAATGAGAGGCATCACTTCCTTCGGGAAGAAAAACAAGTGTGGGAAAGCTGATGGCCCTGGTGTTTACACTCGACTCACAAAGCGATACCTTCAGTGGATAAGGACCACCATAGGGGGAGCCTAATACATCAGGTTTTGGCCAAGTGATATGTGTGACAATATTACTTATTTCACACAATGTGTGTGAAATACTCTTTCAAAACCAACTTCATTATACTAGTAAAAGAGGTATTTCCACATTGAATTTTAGCAGCTTGATGTAGTTCTGCTACAACAGCATCTATAGCTTATAGAATTGGCCATGGAGTTATCGAATGGACATTTATGACTCAGGATTCAAACATTCTTGTGTTCATGTTCACACTGAGATCTACATGCATTACTATTTCTGATCAAAAATCTAATCCATCTATTTGTTTTCTCATTGCATGCTGAGTATATACTGCACTCTTTCATATTTGGACTTCTGCAAATAACTCTGAAAATTTGTGAGATGCAACTCCAGACATCTGAAAAAACTGGTAGCCCCTCTGCAGCAGAGCTCCTGATTTTATAGGCATAGTGGACTGCTAAGCTTCAGAAAATTAAGTTGCAGCAACTGCATTTGTTTGCAAGATATAATGTGTGCATTTCCTAACTGTCTTGTACTTGAAATCTCTAGATTTTATTCCTGTATCTACTTTGCATTTAATAATGAAACGGCAATAAAAATCTACTGCTTTCAGCTATCAATTTATGTGGAAAGCTCTGTCTATTGCAATACAGATAGAATATGTACTATATAATGTTATGTACATCAAAATCAGCTATATTAAAAAATTAACTGAAGCCCCGCTCTTCACAGAAATTACAAGAACTGTCACAGCTAGAGTATTATGATAAAGCACTGCCCATAATATAAAACAATCATAATTTTATGATGCCACTACTGCTGTTTCAGATATGCAGTAAAATTTTTTAAGTGCTTCAACAAGTACTTGTCAAGCAGCACACATCCCTAGTGGGAAAAATACTTCTGCCTGTCTGTATATTAACAGTCTTGGGCATATTCAGTGCTCTTTCTGCCTCTCTTTCCCTGCTGCTTCTTCCTCCACCTCTGTCCTGCTCCCTGCCCAACTTTTGCTCTCGTTGTCCCCTTGTTCTGCTTCCCGTCCCCAATTCTTCTGTCCTTATTTCTGGGTCCCGCTCCCTGTGTCACGTTCAGCCAAGCCGTCCCGGCGAACTGCCCCGGCAGCCGT
Organism: Calyptomena viridis; assembly: GCA_013390005.1. NCBI lineage: Eukaryota > Metazoa > Chordata > Aves > Passeriformes > Eurylaimidae > Calyptomena > Calyptomena viridis. The sequence continues at coordinate 1,331 of WEIV01019292.1, read as the reverse complement.
TCCGCTGGGACACCGCAGGGAGCTCTTCCCCAGGGACAAGACCTGGAAACCAGGTCAGGGAGAGGCGCCTCGGCCCCGGGGCGGGAGCGGGGCAGCTCCAACCCAGCGGTGGCTCTGAGTCAGCGCGGGAGGGGCCGGAGGCAGCGGCAGCTCCGGCCCGGGAAGCGCTGGAGTTCCGGCCGCTCACTGCCGCCACAGCCCCGGCCCCTCACGGCCACCACAGCCCCGGCCC
>WEIV01019277.1:883-18465 GCA_013390005.1 Calyptomena viridis | reverse complement strand
AAAATAGAAATAATAATTTCTCAAAGCAGTACTCTTCTAAAGCACTGCCAAGTCATTACATCACCTGTGCTTTTCTTCAGGTCTCTGCTCACACAAAGCAAAGACATACATGGGAAAAGTTAAAACATCAGAAAGTTTTACTTCCCTGTAAAGACTGAAAAAGATTACCAACAGCTTTGCTTGTTTATTAAAAAAAAAAAAAAGCAATTCCTCTCTGCATTCTGCAGGCCCCTTCCTTCATACAGTGTCTGACTGGAAAATGAACAACAAATTATTTTTTTTATTTATATTTTTTCTTCTTTTTTACTGTTGCAGCTAACAGTTTATCAGCTTTCAGAAAGAAAGTCCACCTTTTCTTTCATTAACTTTATATTTTGTGAATATCTGCTCATTAGAAAAATAGCCCTATCCTGGCTATCACATGCAATTTGAAACAGCTCTAGTTGTTGGGGTTTTGTTTTATTTTAAATAATAGTAATATCTTTAAAGATTTTTATGCAGAGTTTCTATTTTAGTGACTGAAAGGCAATGTTATGTAATGTACAGTTTAAAATGTTTTATACCAAGTTGAGTCCTATACAGATACATTTCATTAAATCTGCAAGGATTTCTTTCTTACCCCATTAAATTCTATTATGAAAATTGCCAGTCTGTGGCTTAAAGTCTTAAAGTTGTACTGCTAATAATCAAGTGGTTTCTTTTAATACCAAGTCCTATTTAAGATGAAACATAGTTATTTTCTCTGCCAGCTGTAAATCTTACAGATGGAAATGTTCCTAAAATTGCAGAATTTCTCTGCATCTGACAAACATTGACTATGACACTGTGATCCATCTAGGATACAAAACCAAAGCCAAACAGAAGTAGCAAAGTGTCAAGAAGGGTGATGCTTAGAGGATTAAACACGGATAATAAATCAGTTCATTCTACTCATATGAGTGAATAACAGCTATAACTTGAACTCAGTTAGGTTTTCAATCAGACAAATATATAATTGCAGTTCTGTCTGCATCAGACCTTACTTTCACTTTCACATGCGCAGTAAAAGAATAAAGACAACCTGTATGGGATTTAAAGACCCACACTCTCATATACTGCTTTTGGTTCCCAAAATATTAACGTGCTTATATCTTTATCCACATTGAAAAAAAGGATCAGATTCTTTTTCTAACCCTCAAATTGGGCTTACATCTCAACAATAACATAATCCATATGGTATTTGAAAATAGATTTTAAAATTTGTGTGAGCTGACTTATCCAAGTGGATAGTATTCATCTGGACTTCTCAATAAGTCAGTATGCATCAAGCAAAGAAAACAGAATTCTCAAGGCAAAAGGATGTGTTTTCTGTCACTAAGCTTCTTAGCCACCTTTTAGTCAAAAGACATTGAGTTAGAATAATGTATTTTATATTTGATATTTGCCTGGCACTTAGATACACATTATCTGTTCCAGTTTTCATATAGCCATGAAAGCTCCTTCCGGTGAAACAAATTAGCCATCACAGTCAGTACATATCTCATGATATTGTAAATTATCTGGTTGTGTTATTGCCTTAGTGATTCTTATTCTGAAGTGAAATGGTTTCTCTTGAGTAGTACTGAATTACCTACATGTTAAGGTCTCAAAGCTGATCTCTCTGAGGACAATGGACATGTCATATGCTCTACAGATCCTCAAAATTACTCTTCAAAGAAGATCTGCTAGTTTAGTGCTGTCATGGTTGGAAAACAAGTTGCCCCAAAAGATGACACAACTAGGACACACATAACTAGAACTGTGTAATTGTATGACTCAGTGTAGGAACTGGATCTATTACTTATTCCAGTGTGGTGCCGCATTTCTAAATATATGTATTGAGGGGTGATGGTACTATTTATGTTCTCAAATCCTACATGATTATATTGGCAAAGTGTTGCACCTCATCTAAGAAATCCTACCCTTTCTGAAAGTTTTTTTGTGTTGAAAAGGAAGTGCACCCCCTTTCCTGAACGGGGGGTCTGAATGATGAGCAAAAACATGAAAGTACCTCTTCCAGAACCTGGTAAATACCTATAAGCAATAAATAATCCATAAGGTTCTTCTGTGTTATTTCCTGGAGATACTACATCTGGTTCAGTTATACATAGGAAACAGATTTAAGTGTTAGTTGGTATCTTTCCCTTAGCCAAAATTCAGTGTATTAAACAAAACCTTCTGTAAGTCTTCCTGATCTGCCCTTCTGCCAGTCACTTATTTGTGGCCTCGTTGTTCTCAAAAATCTTCATGCATTTTACAATTAAAGTAATTCAGACTGAAAGAATTTATAGTGGAATGAGGCAAAATATATTACAAAGAGTGAGCAGATTCCCCCTTATCCTCAACTTCATGACAATCAGTTAAACGACACAGAATTGCAGATGGCTGTGAAAAATTATCTGCTCTGATAAAGTAACAAAACCCCCACTTTGAACTCATGTCTAAATGTAAATTTTAAAGACTGGAAATTTTGTGTTGTTTTTATATTCTATTCACACTAAACAAAAAAGGCAAATTCCTTATATGGGTTGTTTGAACTGAACAAAATAGAATTTATTTGTTTGCATTTGTCCACCAGGGCACAGTACAGCACTTTTCTGTGCTGTTAGGGTTTCTACAGCATCTTGAAAATTCTGGATGCTTCAAATAATTTTATTTCTAACATTGGAACAAAATGTTCCTCATATTATATGTGGGATGTTACAACCTCTCACTCATTATGTATTAAGGAAATGTTTAACTTCTTGGTGATGAAAAGCTCTCCATTGTTTTAGATTCACCATTTTAATGAGTTACATAATATTGCTATATTTTTGTGAACTTTCTTGGTTTTTGTTTTCATAACATCTCCTTCAGAATAAGAAACTTTTTTCCAATGGTAACAAAGGGTGAAAAGTAGTTAGGACTCTGTTGTTGAGTCCCTAGACAGATATGTCCAGTGCTTGATAATGAGAACTTGAGTCAACTTGCAATGCTATGCATGTGATAAAGTGTGACTAGAGAGAGACCACAGAATTAATATAGAACATAGACTTTCTCTGAAAAATTGTGCTGTGGTAGCTACAAATATTGAAACTGACAAGGAAAACTCATGCCTGGATCTAGATTAGGAATGAATTTTGTGTTTTAGGTTTTTGGCACTGCATGGATATACTCCTGGCATGTTTCATTTTCATAAATGAAGGGATTTCAACTCTTAATGAAATAATTCTGGTTTAAAGCCAATAAATAAATACTAAAAAACAATAAATAGTTTCTCTCCCTGGTTCTAATGTGTTTTTTTCAAACAGTCATTACAAAGAAATCTATTTACTTTTGGGACTAATTTTAAATAAGTTCTTAACTGTTGTGAGGTTTTATTTTAAACACTACTCTAATGTCTGTAGAAGTATGTTCATAGCTAATTTCCTGAGAATACAGTGATATTCATATCCACTACCTCCTGAAATAGATGCATTCCAAAGGAAAAGATTTTTTAAACTTTAAGGACAGAAAGAGGGATGAACTAATTCTAGCTTTGATAAGGTCAGAGAGGTAGAGAGGCAGGTACCTCCTCAGAGATCTTAAGCTCTGAATTCAAGATCCTTGAGGGAATATTTAATAAAGGCTTTGATAACACGTGATGCCTCTAAGCTGTGGCCAGGTAACTCTGTATGACAAAGTGTGTATGTCTGAGGTACATATCTGCTACTGAATCAGCTAAATATACAACTGACAATTTTGAATATGCCTTCAGTATTCAAACTGAAATCCCAGCTATAAATAAGTCAAAATACGTCTACAAGCACTTTGGCAACTAGGTTTACAGAGACTCAGATTCTGAAGCGGAATTCAAGGGGAATAGAGATCAGTTAGATAAAATGAGCCATATTCATGAAGGACCTTGTAGGTTAAAAGCAAGTTTTTAACATCATTTGTGACTTTATGGGAAATCAGTTTAATGATTTACAAGAAACACATGAAATATGACAGTGTTTCATATTGGTTACTGACCTTGCCTCTGTGTTCTGAACCTTTTATTTCCCCTTGATCCAGGACAGGTTTAGACAATTTAGACAATAACCAGTGAGTGGGGGCATGAAAGCATGAACAAGTAATGTCAGAAGGAGAAAGTAAGGATAATGGTCAGGTAATATTTCTTACATGACAAAATATTGTTTCTCTTCCTTCTTCTAATACATTTTATACAACATTTTGGATGTCATTGTGACCCCTCTCTAGTTTTCCCACGAAATTCGGGGGCTGTAACTAGAAAGTCATTGCTTCAGACTTCAAACGTATGTTGCTGTTGTGGTTTTAAGTAGTCAGAGTTTTTTATTAGCTGGGAGGGCTATGAGAAAGGCTTCTTTAAGAAGCTGTTGGAAATTTCTACAGCTACTGTTAGCTCCAAACTAGCCAAGGTCAGCTGGTAACACCTCTGTGATAACACATTTAAGAAGAAGATAAAAAGGCAAGGCAGAACATCATGGCCACTTAGGAGAGAGGAGAGTGAGAAGTTTGATCGGAGAGGAGGAGAAAAAGAAACACTGGAATAGGGCCCCAGCAACCCGTGGGGGAGAAAAGATTTGCCTGCAAACCTGTGGAAGACTGGAAGACTCCACGCTGGAGCAGGCAAGTGCTGGAAAAGAGAGGCTGTGATCCTGTGGGATGTTTGATGTCTATGTCTGGAGTGGGGGCCTGGTGGAGCCTTGTGGGCCGTGGGAAGAAGAGACTCATGCTGGAGCAGCAGAGCAGCATTTCTTGGGAGGACTGGTGGCCTGTAAGAACCTACACTGAAGCAGCACCTGAATGACTGCACCTATGGTAAAGTGACTTACGTGACAACAATACCTGGAAAGCTGTTGTCAATATAATGATAAATCCATGAAGCAGTTTTGTAACAGACTGTTTTTGGGAAGAAAACCCCCGCGAGAAAAGCCTGGGGTTGAACTTCTCTTTGAATCAGCAGTAGAAACAGCCTCTGACCGTAAACCCCCCATACTCCTGTCTTCCTGGGCCACTGAGGGAAGGAGAAAGATCTTAGAGGGAGGTGGGGAGGGGGAGAGAAAGGTATTTGAAACATCTATCAAACTTCTCACTCTTAAACTCTTAAGCTCTGATTTTAGTAGTAGTGAATTCTTAACATTCTAAGTTAGAGCCTGTTTTGCTTGTGAAATAGTTAACAAAAAGTTGCTTATAATCCTTATCACAAAAGTTGAAGTTCTTCTCTGAGAAATTTTAGCTGTGTGTGTGTGAGTCCTTGGCATTTAGCCGTAGTCAAACCATAACAGTTGCTTAAAAGCAGTTTAAATTAATGTATTGTCTCTGGAAACACTTTATGTGGAAGGTTTATGAAAATATCCTCAAAGTTTAGATGATTTCAAATTATCTTTTTCAACAGTTTTCCATGAGTTGTTGCTTTACCAAACTATTTTATCCTTTGTCTCAAATACAGTTTAGTCCAAGTGTGTAATTAGGCTTGAAACATTCCAGAAAGGAAGAGAAAGGGAAAGGCATTGACATAACACATGACTGCAGAAGGAAACATGGTGATATACACCTGATAAAATCTGAGTTAACTGCTGGTAATAAAAGCTCTTATTTAGAGATTTTTGCAAAATCAAATTGCAACATATATCAGAAACACTAATAAAGGCATTCAGGATATTTTACTACTCTTTTTAAACAGGTGTTTCTTGTAAGATTTTTCTCAGGGCAATAAGAAAATAAGGAAAAAAAAGGGAACGTTCTTTGGTGCTCTGATGCTCAGTGACTTGCCAGGAATTGCATGTTTTCAATGACTCATTGGATTGGACTTTTACTCCTTTGTCCTGCATTTGCAAGTAACTTTAGCCAATTGATAAAATTTCTTCTTTCTTCGTCTGTACAGCCTGGATTGAATTAAAATCTCATTACAAATGGGATCTTTGGTGTCTTTTTCTAATTATCTCCAGATCTTCAGAAGTTATTACTAGCCAGCTTCTGTTACTGGGTGGGCCAGCATAAAAGAGGGGGATCCTGCTCTGAAAGGAGGCTATATGAAATTGTTGTGATGTGAGTTCTGTACTTTGTTGCATGGAATTTTCAGTTAACAGCTGAAACTATATATCTTCTGACTGTCAGTTCTTGAACAGGGAGTTACAAGTCATATGGGAGGCACTAACCAGGTTTAATAAAGAAAAGTAAAGAGTAGAACTTCTTTCTCTCATGGTATAGTTTGCTTTATAGCATTAGCTAGAGTGAAAAGCAGAATTAATTTGTTTGGGTTAGCAGAGTACGTATGTGTACGCATGTGTAAGTAGTAGCAGTCCTGGAAATGTTTTGCCTGAGATGAAAAAAAGCTATTTTCACTTTAGACTTCTAGTCTAAAGGTGCTAGTTAGGTCTACCTTTTGTAGACCTGTCATATTGGTAGGGCTCAAAAGATCATTGTAATCAGATAAGACTTTAATTCTTTGTGGGGGCAGAGAATGTAGTCTAGCATTTTGTGTCTGAGGTATTTGGTATCTTCCCTGTTAATTGGAAGCCAGTCAGACCCAGAATTATGATTGAATGAGTGAAAGTGAAAAAAGAAGGAAATAATGTGATAAACTGCCATTCTTCTAATTATTACTGATCTCAACAGAGAATTGTCTAATATGATCTGCTCTGGTGTGGTGTCAGACCCTTTTACAGAGTGGTCAGTGCTCTAAGGTTCTCAGAAGGCGTGACATGAAGTATGCCTGGCTTCATTGCAACCTGACAGTTTCCTAGAACCCAGGCAAACATAAAGGCACGAAGTACTCAGGGAAAAGCCAGGAAAACTGTCTGTGATCTTGCACCCTACTTACCATTACTATTTACCTTTCTCATTTGATGTTAATTCTCTCATAGAGTTGCCAGGAACTGACAGCAGTATGTAGATGATCACTACAAAGATTACGCAAATGTTAAAGATAGGCGAAAGCAGTCACACTGTTTTATTTCTAACACATAATTCATCTCTGAATGCTTATACTGAGAGGTACAGCAGACCTCTGGCTGGCTGAGTCAGAAAAATCAGTATGTCATGGGAGTTGTTGTAGAAGAGGTTCATATGAAGTGAAACACTATTGATTTAGTCTCCATTAGGCAGAGGAGGTGCAGTAAACAGGAATATGTGATTTTGACTACAACATACAATGATATGAACTAAGATGCTGCTGAATTCATATTATGAGGATTGCATTTAGTTGTAAATACTTAAATTTAGATGTCTGTATTTGGATAGTGGTGTTTGAGCCAGGTGCAAAAATGCTTGTAGGCATCTGCAGCTTGACCTGAAATTGCTCTTAAGGCAGCTCTGCTTGTATTGATTAGCTATCTCTATTGACTACAATCAGAGAGAGAGAAGAGCAGATCACCTAACTGTAATAGTGTTTAGAACTGTCTCATGGTGCCTTTTATTGAGTACAGTGTCTCACACAATACAGGGCAAAGATTTTAAAGGTAAAAATGGACAGGCACACCCTAAGTAACAGGTTTTGCAAGTAGACAAGTGTGAAATGTATTATATGTGTGTACATTATGTGATCTTACTATGTGCAAGTGATGCAAAGGAGAACATATATTTTTAATATGTATTGATATTCATGCTACCAGGTTGTACTGTGGAAGCTCACAACACTGAAATCAATGGACAAGTTCATGATGTTTGAGTTTTTTGTACAAGTATCTGATATTCTTTTAAAAAAATGTGGATCATGAGCAGTCTCTGTGATATGGCAAAAATACAAAGAAACAGCCAAATGCAAAGTTCATCTTCATCATAAAATGTTCTGATGTTAGACCACACTTTTGAACTATACTATTTAATCAGACAGCTGCTAATGACAGCCAGAAGTAAACATTGCAAAAAATCAATAAAATAGTGAAGGAATCATAGATTTTTTTTTTTTCAGGGAGACACAAGTACAGTTTTAATCAAGATTGTGTTTGTGGAACTTGTCTGATGGGGTGAATTAAATGTTGCTTTACTGATCTATACAGTGATCTATAAAGGGATTACTCCATACTAATTTATAAACAATTTATATATAATGATCTTAAAAGAAAGAGAAGAAAATCTTGGACACATTTTTTCATAAGAGCTTTCCACTTTTCCCTGGGACAAGGAAGAAAATATAGCATGCAGACCATATAACACATGACTCTTTTAAGCCATTACTATTTTTCTTCAGTTTCTCCTTCTTTACCTAGTAGTGATTTTTAATTGTTGAGAATTATTGAACAAACTTCTCCGGAGCACCCCTTGGGAGTCCTCGGGTTCTGTCACTGACCACCCCAGAGAAGAGACCAGTGCCTGCCCCTCCTCTTCCCCTCATGAGGAAGTTGTAGATTGCAATGAGGTCTCTCCGCAGCCTCCTCTTCTCCAGGCTGAACAGACCAAGTGATTTCAGCTGCTCCTCATCATCAAGGCCCAGTTGGAATACAGTCTGGCAAAGGACATCAAGGACAAGAAGAAGGGCTTCTACAAGTATGTCCGCAGCAAAGGGAAGATAAGGGAAAATAGAAGGCCACTGCTGAATCAGGTGGGTCCTCCCACATGACCTGTCTTTTTCTACATCCCATTTCTCTCTTGAGTTTGAGATTTACTAGGAGTTCCCTGCTCATCCATGCAGGTCTCCTGCCCACTTTACCTACTTTCTGTGTCATGGAGATACATTGCTCCTGAGCTAGGAAGATGCGATGCTTAAATATTGACTATCTCTCTTGGACTCCCATCTCTTCTAGGGCTCTATCCCATGGGATTTCTGTAAGCAGGTCTCTGAAGTTAGCTCTCCAGAAGTCTATGGTTATAATCTTTCTTGCTGTCCTGCTACTTCTTCATTCAATACTGAACTCTACAATCTCATGGTCACTTCAGCCAGGACTGTCCCCAAGATTTGCATCATCAACAAGGCCTTCCTTCTTTGTTAGTATACAATTGAGCAGCACATCACTCCTTGTGGGAAACCTCCCATAATATACCTAATCTAGCCTGCTTAGGTTTGCTTAATAGGTTTATTGGGTTAATATCTAACCTAAACTTGCTAAACTTTTTTCTTAGGTTGCCCACAGTTGAACTAAAAAGCAATTATTGGTAGCTATTTCTTTTGAAGCTGTGAGGAGTATTGTGTCCTTGTTCTGTCTTTTCCCCCTTTTATGTGAAAGTAGTGTAAAATATAATTTAAAAAGTCAGTCAGAAGAAGAGGTTACATACAAGTATTATCATCAAAATACATACAAGAGTACATCACTGCATTTACTTCCTAAAGGTATGATAAGACAGTATTGATTATGCAGAAAAACAGTTTATGTGTATTTTTCTTTTTCTATCTAGAAAGAGCCCACTTATTTTTAAATAGTTGTCAGACTTCCTTGCCAAATAGAAAGACAGGATTTAAAGTCTAAAAATATTCTCTGGGCCTGGTTTTCTCCTCTTACTGTACCATTCGATCATCTCTCCTTGAAGTAGTCTTCATTTTATTTCAGTTAGAGAAAAACTCAGATGAATTATCCATTTCTTTTTCCCTTCTTTCAAAATAATTCACAATCACATAATCCAATGACAAGATAAAAACTCCGCTGTATTATTTATTTGACTGATGAAGCAGAAAATTGAAATAATAAATATAAAGTAGTCAGACTTACTTTTTTCCTAAGAAAGAAAAGAAACCCCAATCCTGTCTTCTCAAGGAATTTCAAAATACTAACATAATCATGGTAGTGATCATTTCAAATGACAAGTCCTTAGGGCTACGTTTGGTGGATAAGTAGCTTAGTGTTACGATCAGCACTGATTTTAATGTTGATTTGAATGACATTTGGCAGATGAGCTCACCATTCTCTTTAAACTTGCACTTTGTGCCACATAGCAGATTTTACATTTACATATATAGTGATTTAATGCAGCAGCTAATAATTGTTCACAAAAGGCTTTCAAGTACATAGGTATTTTTAATGTTTTGCAACTTAAGATTTTCAAGGAAAGAACATCACCTTTAATAGTTATATAACATTTTTCTTGCTAAAATTGAGTATTAATTTTATCACTCTTTCCAGATATTCTTTATGTTATCGTGTTGCTGAAGTATTGAAAGGAACACTGCTCCAAATTCGAAGTTTTTCTTTATAGTACAAAAATAAAATAGCAAACCTCAGCTGTTTATATTTCTCTGGTAATAGTATTCACACTGCCGGCGTCAATCAATATGAATTAATAGATGAATACTAGAGTATTTTGAAAGTTCATATAAAGTCATCTGTGACCACAGTTTCTACATCAAGGTCAGAATTTGCAAGTGTTCAAAGGTAGCCTTTCAGTGGGTTGGTTGGAATGTTATTACAGATCCTTCACTTGCTCTCAGTACTAATCTATATTCATGTGGTTAACTTTGTCTCATTGTGGTCCATGAACATTTGATACACTTATGCCTTAATATGATAAATCTTTTCATTTTGTATAGACCCCTCTAACCTGTAGTAATATTAACTCCTAGATAAATTAACTAGACGTAACTCTTGAGATTGTGAGGCTGTTTTGAGAAGTCTATCATTTGACCGACTCTTGTGGAATAACCCCTCTGAATAATTTTTTAACATCTCTGAATGTTGATATCAGAACTGAACATGACCTTTCTGGAATGAAATGAGACATTTGGGATACCAGGTCAAGAGTTAGTTCAGGTTTATTTTCTGCCTTTTCTTGAGTATGCTTTGGAGAATGAATATGTTAAAAATGGTACATTATTAAACAAGTAACTGTGGCTTTTGTGCTTTCAAGTCTGATCTAAATTTTAAAATGGAGCGTGGTACTTACACTAACTCATCATTAGGCATATTGATTTTTGATTTCTTGCCATTAAAAGGTAAAGTTGGAGAATAAAGGGTGTAACCACACTGTAGTTATGTAGTACTATGATAGAGTCTACATTTCAGTGTACATTTCCTGGCAGGTACATTATTTACACAGGATAGTTTGTTCTCTCTGCTGAGCTTTAGGAAAGATGGGGCAGAATACGGTTTATCAACTACAGACTATGCAGACTACTTCTTCTAAATAACACACTTTAAGACATTGAAAAGGAAGCACTAGCTGAGCACCTTATAGAAAGGCTGAAATACTTTGATTTCAGACTACATTAGAACCACAATCCCTAGAACTACCATGTGTTACTGCTAAGCACAAACTCTTCAGAGAAAAAAAAATTGTATCTCTTTTTATCTCGCATATCTAAACAATTTCAAGTAAATTCTGGTCATATAAATGGAATGTTATTCACTATGTTCTGTCGATTCTTTCAAATCCATGTAGGATTAATGTTTGCTTTATTGGTTTTACCTACCTACTTCATCATAGTCCATTCTGAGTTGGTTTTAAGTGAAAACAAACAGTTAAAAATAAAATCTCAGAATTAAATGCAACCAGATTAACATGGTTCTCACCAGAGCTAACTGAACACACTGAAAGTATCAATGGACCTAAAAATCTCACATCTAATGTAATGCAGGAAGGAATTTGAAGATCACTGGTTTATTCAATGCAACAAAAACTGTAGAGTCTACTTGTCTTGATGAGAAGATTTTAGCTGCCAGCTTTAGTATGAAATTGTTTTTTCTGTAGAAAAAGCTGCTACATAAATATGCTATTGAATGATACTCGGCTATCAGACAGAGCACAATATTCAGGATAGTATATAATTACAGTAGTTTATAGATTGCAAACATTGAATGCATACCCATCCTTTTGTACTTTCTTTTGCCTCCAGCTATCATGCTATCACTCATACTGCTGTGCAGTACTTATTATTAGGTTTTATAACTTTATTACAAGGCTTTATTCACATTCTGTTCAGAAAGCATACAGTTCTCTGGGTCTAACAGCTGAAATCCCCATACCTACATTGTCTTCAGTGGAATTACACACATTTTCAACAGCTGTGGACTTGGCTGTTCATATTTTCATTGGGCTGATACAGACCAGGAGTTGTTATATTTTGCAAATGAGGCTTTCAAGAAACTCTTGCACATTATATGGACTGTCAAGTACTTAAGAAGACAGAGTAGAAAACACAGGGCACTCTTCCCTGTTGAAGAAATGTCGGATGCAATTCCATTGTCTTGTCCATATTTCCATAGCCTGATAGTCTTGAGGTCAGTCCACTTGTTTAAAATAGAGTAAATGTTCTGATTAAGAAAAAATGTTACAGGCAACCCACAGTCAAATCCAGGATCCACGATACATGCACCTTTGGTGACTCCTCAGGCAGCACAAATGTATTATGCATTTGTTAATCCGGTAGCTGTTATGCATGTCTCATTCCTTGGGAAACAGCAAGAAGTAGATCAGCTGCCAGTGAGTATAAGTACACCACCCATCCTAGCGGCACTGTGCAGTATTGACCCCCGATGTCCTGGACTTGGGGCTGCCTCCAGCTGCTGCTGTGACCCGCCCTGCTCTTTCACTGCCTCCTGCAGTGAGCTATTGCCCCTCTCCTTTCCAGTGAGTTAATTTCAGAAAAGATGAAAGTATCAGCTCGAAAGGGTGAAATGCAATTCATATCCAATTACAATTCAGAAGTGATAGGAGTGTAGACATGTTTGAGTCTCTAAACCATACAAAATGAAATGATTACCACGATGAGAAGTTGCATACAAAAGAGCAAAGATCTGTGACATTTCTTACTTGCAAAAAAAGCCAGTAGCCCAAATTAGGAACCCCCCCCCCCCCCATCACTCCCCTATAATTAATGCAAAGCTCAGTGCAAATAACTAGATGGCAAACATCCAGTGTACTGTATACATATTGTCATCCAAATATTTTGCTCCTATGTCCTGGCTGCCAGGGAATACCAGTGATAGCATAAATATGTCATTGATAATTTGTCAGTCTGCCCTACTAATGACAGAAACTGTGACTATCGAAAATAATTTAAAAAGATTTCTTAAATAATATCTGTCACTTAGAACTTCATTAAAGAACTTCATGCTATTTAATAAACAACAAATACAACACTGCTTGCAAATGAGCTATGTAATATAATACTGTAAAGATTGATGTGTTCAGCTAAAATGAACATCAGTAAATATAGTCCCGACAAGTTAAATACACATAACAGAAAATTTCTCCCTCTGCCAATTAGCTCTTTTAACTATCAGAATGAAACTCAAGCTTTGAAAAATGTGTGAGACATCACTTTTTTTGTGGTGTGGTAAAACCATGTAGTCCCTTTAACATTTACATTAGGTTAAATGTGCTTTGTGATCTTTAAAAAATTCCCAGTTTTTGAGATTTCCTTTCATGAATTAAGAGAAACCTCAAAGAGTGAGTAAATTATGAGATAAATGGGGCCAGAGTCACCCTTGCTGTGTGGCTTCATTGGTCTCAATTTAGTCTGTATTGTGTATATTCAGTCATACCATGTACATACATATATTCATGCCTGACCTGTAGAATAAATGCAACAATAATCCAAGGGATGAGAAGAAGTAATCAATTTTCATAACATTCAAGGAATTAAATTCCTCAAAAGCACCTTTTATAATGAAGAGACTGAAAGTGTTTTAGCTTTTAGAAAAACATCAGTTTGAGTAAAATTGATCTTTTGCAGGTAGTATTTCCCTTTGTTGGCTTTTTTTTTTTTTTTTTTTAATAAAAATACCTTTTTTTTTTTTGTCTCTTGGAAAATATAGAAACACAAACAAAAATCTTTGCTCACTGTAAAGGTTTCCTGACTGTAACAAATACTTACCAGGCTCTCCAGTTAATATGATTTATGATTAACAGTCAGCTGCTATGATAATTCACAGTTTCTTTATTAATTAACAGGCAGTAATTTCTTAGGAGATATCTCTATACTGGAAACTATATTGTAGTAACAGTGCTTTTTCCACCATGAGAGGGTCACTAGCCTGGTAACATATGCTCCTTAGTGTACTTGAATGGTGACAGACACTTGTTTAAGGAGAAGTGCAAGTAGAAGTGACTGCAGAGTTCAGGAGTACTCCATGGCAAAGTGGAGAGAACTGGGAGTTGAACGGAGTGCCGAGACACAAAATAAAAGTCTGCACAGTAAGCTAAGCTTGGCTACTCATTTGTATAGGGGACCTTAAGGTGGGAAATTAGTCAAGAAAAGATGTGAGACTCTTTTCCCCAATATATTAACAGATATATTAACAGTATATTAACAGAATTAAAAACAAAACTGAAGGTCAGAGGGACTAATACAAAATAATGATAGTACAAATAATGGAAGTACAGAGGATAAAGTTATGTATATGTTCATGGTTTTGAGTGTATAAACTCTTAAACCTGTACTTTTCTAAATTTTTGAATATTTACGATTTTATCCTACAAAGACTAAAATGAAAGTCTTGTAATTTTATACCAAGCACCCCCTGAAACCTGCAGTGAGAGACTTGTTACTTAACTTTTCTTACCTTCAGTTAGATACATTGTCTATGCTAGCTAGACTCATTCTTCACTCAATGAATAGAAGTCAATACTTATGGAGAGTTGGTTAGTCCATTTGTTACTGTCAGTTAACTTACAATGGGTGAAGCTGCCTTCTAGAACTGCATTGATTATAGAGGGATATTAGATTAATACCTTAGACTGGATAGCTGGCTTACAAGAACAACTGGGTTGACTCTTATCCTAATGGCAACTCTTGGCTTGGATTTTAAGAAAAATACAGTTGGATTTTCTTTCTATATCGACTAGTAGAGTGCTGAGATTAAAAAAGTAGGTAAAGGCTACTGCAGTAGACTAGACTAGACTCATCAATATACATTAATCAGGCAGAAATGAATCATTTCACTCTAGTTTAAAAAAACTAACAAAATTGAGGTGTTGACAGCTTAGAAGTACAATGAGACTTTTCTTTCCAGGGCTGTCAACATAAATATGTTATGCCGAATCTCTCAATAAGGAATAGCAACAAATATTTTGTTTTGTGAATTTATAATGTATTAAATTTAGAAATAGACTGATAATAAGGAGGAAAAAAAAATCATCAAGCAGCAATCTATTTTGAAATTACTGAGTTAAGTAGCAAAGAAGCTACTGACTTCTGTGAAAGGCAAATTTTCCTCTTCAGTTTGTAAGTAAAGGAAAAAATTATTTTTCTAATTAAAGGATGAAATAATTTTTCACAGTAAAATCAAAGCTCAGTATTCATAAGACTTTAGGACTTCATAATTCTGGAAATAGCCCATTCAACCTTCTGGAGCTGAAAAATTGCACAGTTTCTATCTTTCACCTCTTGTCACACAGATATCATGTGTGTAGAGTGAGCATTCAGGAGAACACATCTGTGAGTAAATTGACTGAAAGGATTGAGAAAAAAAATTGCTTTGCATGGCAAAGGCTGAATGAAAGGGTAATTACACATATTTCCTGAGTAATTTTTAAGTGTAATGTGCCAGAGAAAACATAAGATGAGAATTTCTGCCAGATTCATAGGAAAAAATATGTTCATATAATGCTCTGTGCTGTGTGTTTCATTTAATTTTTTTCCTTGACATAGAAGGCAACTCATTAAATCCTGCTGATCCCAACAAAATGGAGCAAAAAAGTTTAAATATACTACACAGCTCTACATAAATTTTCTGAGTAATTGTTCCAGGAAAATAAATCAATGCATTTCCAGGAATTTGTTTCAGGGAAGACTAAATTTACATTGGAAGTATTCTGTGAAGAAGAGAACTGATAAAAACCAAAACAATGAAAATACAGGCTGAAGAGCAAAATTACTCAAAAGCAAATTCTATACTTTCTTAAAATACCACAGTGGCTTATCCACCATAATTTCTTTCTTGGTTGAGTTAGAGTATTTGGCTTATACAATACTATTGGATGGGGAGGTGGGAATTTTTAGATAGAAGTAATTAGTTTCTGTTCTAAAATTAATTTTTCATTTTTCTAATCTTTTATCTGTGTCTCTCTGTGTTTTTTTATCCATCTCTAGTAAGCTCTCTTAAAGAGCTTAAAAAATGTTAGCTTTAGCTTTCTTTTGAACAGTAATGAAAAATATACATTTAAGATAAGATTTGTTCTATGTAATGAGAAGGTTTTACAACTAAATATTTTGAGGAATATAATTGCATACAATATATCTTTACTGCTTTTTAAGTAACTTGTAGAGTTCTTTACATTTTTTTTTTAAATTTTGTATTTGGATTAATTACACATTTACTACTTTATTAACATTCCTAGTTATATGATCATATATATATAAGTATATATGTAGATATACAGAAACACATCTATATATAAAAAATGATTTAGATGAAACCAATGTAGCTGGCTATATGATTTTTCTGCCATTATACATNGGGCACAGATCAAAGACTGTCCCACATCCTCCAGGGAAATACGAGGGGTAGTACAGATATCCTGGACTCAACATAGTAACTTGTATGGCAAATAAACAAAAATGCGAATTTAGATAGATATACCAAGCTTCAAAGATTTGTAACTCTCATATTTAACTTTGAGGTTGTCTGTTTTGAACATTTGGAGATTGACAAAAATTCAAATCCATGAAGTTTTTCCATAGCTCATATAGTCATAGGCCTTACCGAAAATATTCAGAGGTTGTTCTGTAACTTACCTCAACCTTGTATCTGCTCATTATTTAATGGCAATTTTGGAACTACCCCTTAGGCACCACAATTGCTGACCAAACTAAAACACAAAATAAATGGAAAGGAAATTAAAGTCTTTTACATAAAGCTTTAGAATTGTGTGCAGAACTCAGAACCATGGTGGGGAATTTCCCAGGAGGCAAATGTCTTTCCCAGTCGCTGGAAGTAGTTTTGACTACTAAAAGACAAATATAATAATGTTTACAAGGAGAAAAGTCCCAACATTAAGTAAATAGCTCAATAAAGATATCTGGTGTAACATATGCAGAAATATTTTATTGCAGAAAGGGGTACTGTGCTGTAACATTAAAACCAGTAGAGCACTTTTCTAAAGTTCTTTTAGAATAACCTTTTAAATTATTGATATTTTAATGCATTAAAAAGTCAAAGATATTTACGGTTGTTGGATTCTCTCAGAAAAATTCCCTGGAGAACTGAGGGATATTTTGAAGTACTGTAAAAGTAGGCTTTCTTCATAAAAATCAATGGCAAGTTAGACCTAGTAACTTTAACAAAAAAAAGAGAAAATGTTCTTTGCTTTTCTGCAGATAGAAGAAAAATACATTTTCTGCCAAAACTGTAAGTTCTTTATTTTTTTCCTTATACCAGAAATCAAGAAAACTTTTCTTATTCCCAACCCATCTGATCTGAAAATACATTACCATCATATTTCAGTGTGCTTCCTATCCACCCGTTCATGTGCCTTTTCCAGGATTTTCCTCAAATTGCTGACAGATGTCCTAACCTCTTGCTTTCCTCACTAGGAGTGGTTATTATCTGCAGCATGCAGGGGATATGACTGTTGAGCTTGGCCAGAGGGGCCACAGATATCACAAATATTGTATCAGACTGCAGACACCTATCACCTCTAGTCCTTTAGACTACTTTTCCTTATGTTTGGAGGCCTTAATGGATTTCTAGTCCTCCAAACTGGATTTG
>WEIV01019239.1:273-12430 GCA_013390005.1 Calyptomena viridis | reverse complement strand
TTTAAATTGCTTTTGATAGAGCTTCATCAAATAGATTTGACTCTCATCAAAACACTCCAAGTATGTGTGACACAAGGAAAGAGACAAGTCTCAAGTCTTCTCATGCTTCCTCCACCACACGCACCTTCCATTCCCCTTCAGTCTCTCACAGACAATGTGATTTGCCCTAAGACCACCAGGTGGGAACTGAAGGAGGAACTGTGTGGATCCTGGCATAACTAATGCCTTCCAGAGACAGGGGTGCAATGATATTTGCAACTGACTGTGATGCCCATCAGCCTGCAAAGACAGACTGGAGCCAACTGAACAAACTGGTCTCCTGATCTTGCAGGCAGCTTCCACGTGGATCTTGCCCACTGTCCCCCATCCCAAGGCCAGGGTACATCCAGCACCAAGACAGGGAACACTCACTTTTGTGTAAGTAAAAGCACCAAGATCTGGTCAAATACGGAGATAAAACACTAAAGGAGCTCCTGTAGTTTTCTAGCCAAACCTGCTGATGTTGTCACCCTTTAGACATAAATTGTTGACCAAATCTGAGAATGTATAGACCAAGCCACACCTGGTCTTCTCTGAGAAGTTCAGACAGTAAGAGGGGTCTCAGTGACACTTGTGACACAACAGGAGGGACCACAACCTGAAGATTCTGTAATCCACTGTTACAGGTGATAGAGTTGTTACTTAGATTATGCATCAGCAATATTTAAATACTGCATTAGCAAGAAATCTAATCATAATAATTCACATAAAAACAGTGTCCTACTTCTCACACCAGGCCCAGAGCCTTCCCTTGACTGCTGTGCTACAGCACATTACAGAACATTCAGCATCAGAGCACAGGCTCGTCAGACACTGCCAGTGCAACTCTTCCTTCCCATCTACTGATATCAATCACCCAGATTAAGTCCCATTAAAAGTAATTTCATGTGATTGCAGCATATACTGAGCTGGATTTCCTGGCAAAGCTGCAGCACATTGCTCAGTTCCACACAAAGCACTGTCCAGGATGTCCAAGACATGACCAATTTCAATGCCACAGATTCAGACATTCCCAGTAAATGAGACTAATTCAATGAGTACATCTTTTTCTGGAAGTGGAACAAATATTCCCTAAGAGTAGGGAAAGTTAAGCACGTGAGAGGATGAAAAAAAGTAGTTTCCATTCATGTTGCTGTAGTCTGGAAGGTCCTCTCTTACCACAAGAGCAAATGAGTTTCTAAAAAGTAGGCAGTTCTACAGAAGACTCAAGCCAGAGATCAATCACTTGTTTTAATTACACTCGTTACTTGGTCTAGGAAAATTAATCTATACAAGATGACCTTTCCTCTGAAAGACAGCTACAACTAAACTGGTACAGGCTGAGGGCCACTGCCACACACCAGAGGCTGCTGGAACCTCCTCTGTTCAGCTGAACAAATACTAAACAGATGCAGCCACACCTATGAATTCACAAAGAATAAATGCATTCGAGAACAAGTATTCTTTGCTTTATTGAATGGTTGAAGCAGAACTATAATCCAGGTATACTTAAATCAAGTGTTGGTCCACTCTTATCATCAAAAAGAATAGTATTTTTTTATATAATAACATCAACACAAATGGAAGGAACATGAACCATCACAACAGGAACTTTCAACTGTACATGACATTATCCCACGACCAGAGTGGTGCTAACTCAGGATTTACAGACTCCACTGTACAGACCAGCCACACTAGTGTTATTTACCTCCAAATCATTAAAGTTTTAAAGGGAAAGTATCCTTCTGTGTACAGCTCACCCCTGAGCCATCAACATGAGATCAAAATGCCATTTGTGCTACTGAAGTTGTAGTCTTGTAGAAATATTTCTGTATTTAGTATTTTACTAAAGAATATTTACTATCCTCTCCAAAGTTACATATAACCATTATAAATATTTACATCAAACATTTACAGCTGGTTCATAATATACAGCACAACAATTTAGCTATAATTTCTAATCTTCCAGTGCAAAAGTTTCAAACAACATTTTGCTATCATAATTTCAATTTCTCTGTTTTGCACACAGTCACAGGCAGTACAGGGCATTTCAAAAACTCATGTTACATAATAAAAAAAAAATGGAATGATGTTACTTTAATAACAATTACTTTGGGGATTGTTGTTTTGCTTTTTTTAAACAAGCAAATTTCAATTCCTAAATCTCATCTGGTGCTACTACTAACATTTAAAATAGTCTTGAGAGGGAAAACATAATAAATACACCTTTAAAAAACTTCCACAATTAACCATGTCAGAGTATTTGTGTTCCACAGTTTAAAGGAGATCTTATTCTTCATCATCTTCTTGCGCTGAAATGTGGTGGAGTTCAATCCATCCTTATCTTCTGATTTGTCATCCTATAAATAATGCTGTCATAGCCAGGATCCATGTTCCAGAGGTTGTAGGAGATAACTATCACAGCTAAGGCAAAACCTATCATCATCCACAGAATAATGTTGAAGATTACAGAGTAGTTGTAGTTATATGGGTAAGCAAGGTTATACGGATTTTCTTCTGCGCTCTGCAAGAAAGAAAATGTGTATTACTTTAAAGTAACATTCTGACTCCATGGAAAGTCCAGGCAACCTGAACAGGGCAACTGCCTCCTGGACTGCATCTGGAGGCCTGCCAGCAAGTCAAGGAAAGCATGTTTTCCCACACCTGGGAGGCAGGACTTGCATGCCCTGCTGTGCTGGGGAGAAAATGCAGAAAGGCAAATTCTATCAAGGCATAAGGGAAAAAGTCATCATGGTGAAAGTGGTTAAGGCTTGGGAATAAACTGTCCAGAGAGACTGTATGACTTCCAGCCATGGACTTTTCAAGAACTTGGCTGGACAGTCTGATCTAACTCCTAAATTAGTCCTGCTCTGAGCAGCAGGTTGGACTAGATGGCCTCCAGATCCCTCAATTTAAGTTACTCTGTGATTAAGTGAAGATCAAGACAAGTAAGCTGACCTCTCTGCACCCACACCTGAACCACAGTCACTATTGTAGTCTTTAAAAAATAGTTATGCTCAAGTGAAGAACTGATGCAATTTGGATCACTTTTAATAAATGAGATAAACAAAAATGTGCCTCTACTACCTCTGAAGACTGAAGAATGGAGCGAGTCTTCCTCATGAGGGGGGAATTAAACTCCTTTACAGCCACCACTTCTACCACTGCATTCCCACCATACAGATTAAACATCTCATCTGCAAACTGGAAAAGCAAAAGTGATTTAATTAACAACCTACTCCGTAGCCAGAAATTAAGCAGAGTTTTGTCAGCAAAATGTAATAAATCACAGGATGTCAGCTTCAGGAATAATTATGGAAATTTTAAAAAGTTCACACTATTTTATAATTCCACTAAAAAAGTGTCAACTTTCACCTGGTTTACAAGATCTCTTTAAAACCCCTCAACCACTGTTCAACAGACTGCAGCTTATGTCTGCTTTCTGGGATGAAATTTGTTCTTTTATCCCTTTTACAAAACCACCATATCGTTCCCCAACTGCGTGTCTGCCAGTTTCAATAAAATATTTAGGTTCTCAAACTTCCACTGGGAAACTATGAACCTGAAAATTTTAATCCAGCTCAAACACTAATATGTCTAATATTAAAGTATATTTTTTAAGGTCAAAGAGGCCAAAGAGCAATATTTACAGACAACAGGTATTTGGCTTAGCAAATTGATGCTTTTACAGTTTTCCAGCTTGCTTTGGAAACTCAAAAGTGACTGGTGTCAATAAGAATTTAATTAATGATTGCATAAGGCCTGCTGAAGAACTACTTTCTTACGCAGACTGACAGATGAACAGCAGTTATTTTAAAGGCTTGAAAATTTAGATTTATACAGCTTTGTAGGCAAAACCATTGCACACTGGGATAAAGATACTGCCACATTTCCAAGAGCCAGTTTTTGTGAGACATACTGGTGATTTCAAATGCAAAGTATTTATTTAAGAAAAAACAAACGTATCAAGTCATGTTGATATATGATTTCAATATATCCCTACTCCTTTATGCAAAATATCTAAACACATTATAGAATCATGTCAACACTTTCCAGAGTGACAACTTGTGACATTTGATTTTATAACTGAACAACTGCATTTTAAAAAATGACAATCAGGCAAGCCACCACTAATGAAGTGACAATTCAAACCATAAGGCAGTTAATAAACTAACTCCCTTGTCTTTAACACAGAAAATTATTTCCTTAATATTGCCGTGAGTTTTGTTCATTAGGTAGAAAATATACCTTTTGCAAAGAGTCTACAAGAATTTGAGAAGCATCCTTGAACTGCTGAGAGTCTTCCCCATATCGTTTTCCAACCTCTTCCAAACCAGACAGTTCCAGAGAATACAGGTCTGGGGAGTGATCTTTGGCTAAGTGCTTGTGTCGGGACAGCTTTGGCACGTCATCGAGGGCACAAAGAAATTAATTCATTAATTAATTCAGGTTACTTTAAAAGCACATTTCACAAAATCAGTTTGCTGGGACTAATTCAACCTCACTTTCCACAGTCACATTCCATACCAATCAGAAACTGGAATTTCTTGCCAACTTCACTAGAAGACATCCACAGTTTTTCCTTTTTTACTTCTACAGAAGACAGACAACGATCCTTATGTCGCCTCTTCCTAACATGAGGTTATACACATGTAATAGAGAGCTCTACTAAAAAGAAACACTACACAAATTCACATCAGAGTCCTTGCTCTGTAATTGCTGTGCAAATAAGACTTGGAGAAAAGAAATATTTAGATTACTTATTTAGATACTGCCACTTCCTTCTCAGAAGCTGGTCCTTGCTAAGCTCAGGAGGTTGCACTTCTACCTTGCTGTTGCTCATGTACAAAAGTAGTTTATCATCCCATTGTCATAAAATCCGACCAATACAATCCAAATTATCTCAAAGCAGAGTAGTAACATACTTGTACTTCTACAGCTGTGAAGATGCTGCACTGACATTTGCCTGCACAAGAGAAGTCTCTGAAAGCAAGGAATTTAATCCCATCTTCCCGCCTACTTCAACTGCAGCATGTCTAGTCCACAAGAAAAACCCAAGTTGTTCTACCTAATTTTCTAAAGACCCCCATTTGTCTCCACCAGCTCTTCACTTAACATGAACTTTGGAATTTTTCATGACTGCTTCTTTCACTTAAGTAGCTCAGGGCTGCATCTTAAAGGACACACAAAAATCCCCCCAAAATAAACAATATCTGTACCCACTAAAACTCTAAACTACAGCAATAGGACAGCAGCTTCCTCACACCTCCATTGTAACAGTTCTACCACCATCTTTATTCAGGGTACAAAAGTCACTCCAGTCTTTTCAGATAAAATGGTATTTTGAAGTAAAATGGTGGACAGGGCAAAGAACATGTTCTTAACTCCCACTGTACTTGTCAAGTAAGAAAACACAGGAAGCCTCAGCAAATTCTTCACTGAGTACTTCTCGTGTCTTTGGATATGGAGAAATAGCAGCTCAGAATTCCCCCTGCTCTCACCAAACACAATACAAAAAACTACAGGAGATCAAGGTTCTCATTCACAATTGCAATGACAGGGCTGATACAAAAAGCTTCAGAACACATTTTTTAAACTGATGCTACCAACTGATGACACACTAGAATATGTATCACTGGTTGCCAGGTATCCTGGCTATGGCTTCTCTGCCCTTAAAGATCTCTGAAGTTTGTGACATGAGATGGGGAAAGTGTTTCAAAAAACCTTACCAGGCTTGCAATATCGCGTAGGACTTGAAGTTCTGACAGAAAAAGCAAGTCAACCTGGAGGAAGAGGCAGAAAAATATAGGTGTTTCCTTTGATGAAACCTAAGGTAGGGAAGTCTTGTTTTGTTGCAACTCTCAGTATTTTATAACAAGTCATGTCTGCTACAACATCAGAACATACTGGAAAAGAATAATCCTTTCAATACTTACAAAAAACCCTTAAAACTTAGTTACCACAATTCCATTAGAAAAAATTAAGAGTGGGCTCATCTAGGTGAAGAACGGGGGAAAAAAAAGGGGAGAAACAGGAAAGCACAATCTAACTAAGAACACTAGAGGAAAAAAATCATTAAAGTTCACGCTGATTAATGTTTTTTACCTCGTTGTTTCTGCTGAGGGAGTTGAGAGGAAGGGAGTTGAGAATGGAGTTGTCCTGGAACAAGCGGCTCCGCAGTTGGCGCAGTGTGACGGACAGATCCTCAAACACGGAGTTTGCCTTGCCCACCATGTACACCCTCTGCAGGAACAGCCACTCTTTAGTGACAACAGAGCTGCCTCTTCCAGTCACACACTAATAATCCACCACACTTGCAACATTTCATATAATCAATTGGTTTTGCTCCAGCCACACAAGTGGGAAGAGGTTTAACTATTCCGAATATCTGGAATCAGAAGTGAAGCAATACTCACTTCCTCACTGGGGGCCAGCTGCAACACCACAGGCGTTTCCTCAGAGAACAAAGTATGAATAGCATTTGCAACACTGTCAAGACTGAAAGGAACAGCCTGGAAGACAAAGTCTAGTTAGATTCTTGGGTTAAGCAAAGCCTAATGATCTCAAGGCAGGTAATTATGCATGGTAAACTGGTGCAAAGCAAAGTTCTCCATGATGAGCAGCAGCAGAATTAACCATGTAGAAATAATGTGAAGAACAACCTATTTGAAAAGAGTTTGTGGGTTCATGCTGGACAAACAACAGCTCAGCTTGAAGAATTCATCCAAAACTGCAGCAAACTGGATTACAGCAGACAAAGTAATTGTAAAGGAGAAGTGAGTAGGCACTGCAGTTACCAATGTTTAGTAAGTTACTGTGTCATGTTAAAAGGTGTCTGGAAAAAGTCCTGTGACAGAAGAGGCAATGGCATTAATTTAAAACCACGAAATTTTATCTGAACACATGAAGACAGTATATTATGCTAAGCAGGGTCAAATACTAGCAGAGATCATGGAGTCTCCATCTGTGGAGATACTCAAAACCTGACTGAACACAGCCCAGGTCTGCCTGCTCTGGCTGATCCTGCTTGATCAGGGTGTTGGACTGGACAATTTCAAGAGTTCCCTTCCAGCTACATGACTGTGGTGCTGTGACAAGCCTGAAAAGACTCTTAGCAAAGCCAGACAGCAATAGGTAAACATAACATTGGATCTTGATTTCTTTTTGATGCAGTATAATGGAGTGGTGTCCCAAAGTGCTGTATTTCACAGTCAAGCACTTGAGGAAAACTCAAAAGACCACTTAGAGGGCAATTCAGTACATCAAAGAATTAGCATCATATAAAATGTTATTACACACTCAGCTGAAGCAAAAAAGTTAATAATTGTGACTATGAAATAGTAAGTTACCACAGGAAGCAGTGGATTCTCTGCCTCTTGGTACAAACATATTAAAATGAGCTGTCTTCCAAGGAAAACATGCATTTTACTGAGCTCAACACTGGAGGCCCTGAGTGATCTCAAAGGCCTCTCACCTTGTACAGAAGTCTGACCAAATTATTGGTTGATACACCCTGATCCATCACTTTAGGGGATATGTGAACTTCAAGTGAAGCAAAAAATAAGTGAACATCAGAGACTACAGTAGAGAATCATGTACTTGTCATCAGAAGAGTCAAAGAAATCATATGACAGTTCCAACTGTGGATACTCACATTCTCAATGGGGTAAGAAAACCCTTTCACAGGCAATGCCAGCTTGTCCACCCCCTTCACTGTCACCAGCACAGTGGCTCGTGGTCTGTGAAACAGATCACCCACTCCAAGGCCAGGCCAGGGCAGGTCCTATTACAAAACAGTAAAAGAATTTGTATTTCACAGGAAAAAAGAGGAGCCCTCCCCCAATATTACAGCACAACTTCCTATCTGGTTAATATCTCTGTGCAGGACAACCTATTGGAAATTTCATAGTCAGTTAAGTAAGTTAATATTGACTGCTTTCATCTTGAGTAATGCTGTCTCAAGTCAACCATGAAGAAACTCTTAATTTAAAAGCTGCCAGTAACTTCATAGCAATTCCCACTAAGAAAGCATTACAGATAATGGATATTTGAAGAGCTATTTCTCATAATTAAATTATAAATATTATAGTCTATATTTAACAAGCGAAGGCTGAATTAAAAAAAAAAAACAAAAAACAAAACCAACACAAACCAACAATAAACCAAACAAACCAAAACCTTTCCACAAAACACCATAGAAAGAGGTTTAGGCACTCTAGACCACTAAGATCTTGGTATTTTCAGTACCAGAAAGAAACAAGAGGATAAAAAGAGAAGGGTGTCAATCATTCCAACAACTTACTAATCTAAAATTTACAAATTTGTACAGAAAGATAAAGAGATTCCCCAGTAGCTTACTACAGTTATGCATCTGTAAAGGCACAGTGAAGGCTAACAGTGAAGGCTGGTTTATTCAGGCAAAAAATAAACTCATCTCTTTGGAATAAATTCAAACAGATTTCTCCATTTGTGTAAAAGACATAACTGTTTGGTTTTTGAAAACCAATTTAACTGGATTTTGGAATTAAATGTCATTGACATTATGATCTATATCACATCAAAGAATCAAAAGAAAAACCTCTTAAAGCATCATCAGGGACAAAAAAAAAAGGGATTCAGTTTTACTTTGCTTTAACAGGGGAAGAATACTGAATGACTGTTTTTGAGAATTCCCAACGTGATGCAGTAAGAATTCCACATTCTCTACAGTGTAACTACTGCACTGTCAGTTTATGATCCTAAATCCTGGATGACCAGTATGCCAAATGCCAAGTGGTCAAAATGTTTAGCTGGGTGTCTCTACATGCAACACACACAATACCATCCAATACACTGTTTTTTCTTAATAAAATAATAAAAATTTACCTCTTAGACATACTGCTCATATGAGTTTTACTAGTCTGACGACGAAAAAAGCATAATTAATTGACAGCAAGGTATTTTCAGAAAAATTCCCAAACACAGGCTAAAGAGCCCTGCATTCAAACCAGCCTTATCAGACCTCTTCCCCAGCTGTAGTATGGAAGAAATGGGAACTGGCTGCCCTCACAGCACTGTAAGAATTCCTCAGGCTGCAGGTTTGAGTATCTGGCTGCAGTCAGACAGTGCTGATGATGTCTGACTATCACCCTTTCATGTACTGCTTCCACAGCCATCCCTGCTGAAGCCCAGCAAAAAATTCAGTAGGCAAGATGGAATCAATCCAAGAGCCCCTACTCATTTGCCCCACTTTAAACATCACTAAAGCTATACCCAAACCCTTAATGTGGGAAAATGCTACCACAAATCCTGTTTTCAAGTCTTTGGATTACTTCCTAAGTAACCAACTCTTGCTCAGCAGACAGGTTTGCTGACCTGACAAAACACCTCCCTTGCCAAGCCATTTCTCACAGTCCTTGGAAGCAGAGCCCTACGGAGAGTCTGTGTGCAAGAAGTGACAGTGGCTTCCACAGACTCTCCATGTGTGACCATGGATGGGGGATACAGCACATGGCTGGGTCTCAGAGGAACCAAGGAACACACTGTAAAGCCTCTGCAGGCTCCCTCCTGTAGCTGATGACTCAAACCAGCCAGCGAGCACAGCCTCTGGCTCCTCACATGATAGACACAGCTCCATGCCTGGAAACCACCTCTGACAAGTCACACATTCCCTGACACAAAAGGGGATGTTTTGTATATTCCAGCACATGACAGGAAGATCTGCATGTTGAGTGAGCAGGCCTGCACTGTTAGAGGTGTTTCAAAATCAAGACCCGAAACGCACTTCTTCAACAGAAAAGCCCATGGTTAATGCAGCTACATCCGGGATCCGCTCGCCAGGAATGGGCCAACTTCCATCTCGGAAAACGACGGACTGAGGTGATCGTAAGATACTAAACTCATCTCCACATACACCTGAAAGACAAACACAAAAAGCTGTCAGAGTTCTTGCAATCTTTCCCTCACATAACATGGAAAAAGAGCATATTAGAGCTTTCATTCCTTCTTCCTCCCTCTCATGCCTATCAGTTCACAGAAAGCAAGGAATGAGAACCCATCGTTTTGATGCTCTGGAATACAAAATGAGGTTTCCATACAGCAATGACTAAGGACAAACAAACCCGTATTAAGAAAAGCAGGACAATTATTCAAGCAACAGCACAGTACAGTTCTGTGTACTCACTACCAGGCTGCAAGCAGGGTCACAGTTCACACCAGACAAAGCAAACTCTCAGTGCAGCCAGGCAGGCTCCAAAATCCTGTTAAGCTCACAATGCACCAACACAGCCCTGTCTGTTCCCAGCACTGCTTGGCATAACACCTGTGCTCTTGCAGACAAGAGCCTGAGCCACTGAGCCCAGAGCCAGGAAGCCCAGTGGAGTCTGTCAGTGCTGGCTCAGACCAGGTACTGCCAGGAGTCCCTGGATTCTGCAGAACAGCTCCGGTGTCCCTGCTCTGCCTCCTCCCCCACACGAGGCTGGGAGATGTTTTTCTTCCCTTGGATGCAGTGCTGGACCTGAGCTGATTGTGAGAAACCATAACCTGCAGTACTTCTCATTGGGTTTTCACTTACCTGGGAACCCCCTTCACTCCCTCCCCCATTACCTTCAATAGCAGAGTTGACTAAAAGCATATTTTTAAACTGTTTCATGATGACAGTAATTTACTGTGTAATAAAGTCAGAAAGGACTCCAGAGGTGTAAGATGGGGCTTGTTTCAATCCAGCTTCCTATTTTAAAGTCACTTAAGCATAGCTGCAATCCTGTGTACACAAAAATTCACCTAAATACATTTTAAAACTTGGTGTATATAAGCAGTGACATGCACAATGCAAAATTTCAGGCACATGCTCCTCGATGACCAATCTGAGGAGGTTTCCAACAGAAAAATAATCTGACACAAGACATGAGAAAATCAAGTAATAGAGTAATAAATATTTGCAGGCATCTAAGTTGAAGTTCTAATTATACCATGTGTCTGGGTGCACACTTCAAAATTACATGGATAAGACAACCATCTAAAGAAAATAAAACTATTTAGTCATATGATCACTGAAAATTGGTTACCAATCCAAGCAGTGGCATACAACAGTTCTCCAGAACATCTACAAATCTAAAAGTTATTTACAAAAATAAAGCAATAGTAAAATGATGTGTCGTGCAGCTAAAATGTCCCCTAACATTAACTTAACTAATGTGACCTTGAAGATGCTGTTCTAAACCTGGGTCATGAGCATGCATATCAATGTTGACAGTAAATCTGAGCTATGTTATGATAAACATAATAAAGGACAAAGTACTGTGATGCAGGTTGGGGAAGGGAGGCAAAAGGAAGGAAAGAGGCCAAACCAACTGATGTACTTGGACCAGATTTAAGAATTTTTTATATAAATTGATGTATTCAGTGGATAAAATCAGACCATTAATCCTTTTCAACTGAATTTCTGTCACTAGACTTGTTCAAGATTTCAGTGACTAAAACTAAAGTTGGGAACACAGGCAGATTCCCTATAATTGCCTAAGGAATACTTAACCAAATTCCTACCCTGCCAAAGTTGTACCTCTGGCTCTCAAAAGCCTTTGTGAACCTGAAGAATCAAGGAACATTGAGTGACAACTATTTATGGGGTCTGGAAGCACCATCACAGGCCTGACTCACAGCAGGGAACAGAAACCTGACAGCAGCCACAGAAACAGCTCAGCAAAACAGGGAAACTCACGCCAAGCAACAAACCAATGTGTGTCTGCCATAGAATCAAGGCTGCAAGAGACCTTTAAGAACATCCAGCACTGCCACTGTAACCCCTAAACCACTTCACCCAGTGCCAGATCCAGCAGCCTTTGGAACAGCTCCAGGGATGGCAACTCCACCACCTCCCTGGACAACCTATTCCAATGCCTGAGCACCCTAACAGGGAAAACGTTTTTCCTAATGTCTGCTCCGAATCTCCCCCACCAGCTTATAAAACCGGATTTTAATATAACTGATACACAATATAAATGTATGTAAGAAAACTAGATAGTCTGTATAATTATATATGTGTATTATATATAATAGACAATGAACATTAAATATAAATTTCTATAATGAATTTACATTAAAAATATACAGGAATTTATATAATTTACCATTTAATATAAATCAGCTTGGACGGCTGATT
>WEIV01019230.1:83064-93433 GCA_013390005.1 Calyptomena viridis | reverse complement strand
CTCCCTCCCAAGGACAGGGGGTTGTGAAGTAGCCAATCTTTAATGTTTCTTCCAACCCAAGCCATTCTATGATTCTCTCATGCTACCCTGGGGCTAACCTAAATCAAAATTGGGCTAATCTAGTCCCTAAAGGGACCATCAACTGGTCCCTTTCTCTTTTCTTATCCTATCAGCCTTTAAGTAAGTATATCCAAAGCTTCCATTTAGAATTTTATACCATGTATTTATTTAATCTTCTTGGGTGAAAAATATCCTTTTGCCA
The DNA here is from genome assembly GCA_013390005.1 of Calyptomena viridis. NCBI lineage: Eukaryota > Metazoa > Chordata > Aves > Passeriformes > Eurylaimidae > Calyptomena > Calyptomena viridis. Next base: position 93,171 of record WEIV01019230.1, on the reverse strand, counting down.
TTGCCATTGAAGGTTCCTAGGGTTCACAACCCTCACAATGTTCTCTGCCATATGTACAAGCAGCAGCCTCTGTGTTGGACAGCACCAACAGGTTGAAGAATGGAAGGTTGGTAGGCTGATAACATCAGTAAAACAGTCCTGCAGTGACACCCAACCCAGGCATCAAGCACACTGTATTTCTTTTTACAGTACATTTATTTTTCAGTAAATCAGATCTATACACTAAGGTTGGGCTACCTTTTGTCCGAGTTAAGCGGAAAGTTACACAGTTCACTACCACCTATGTAGATAAGGAACAGCAAGGAAGTTTGACTCCCTGTCTTTTCAATAGTTTTCAGCAATTAAAACTCACTGACAAAACATTCTTGTGATTTCAAGAAATGATGCCAAATTTTCTATAGAACTAGAGAAGAATGAGTGAAAAATACTCTAGGTTTTATGTCCATATCTACACCAGCTGCTGAGTGGGTTTGTGACTGTACATATAAGCAGAAGAACAGCATTCTTCTTATTCATTTGAAACAAGAAAGAAACATATGAAGAAGTCATCAAAAAAAGATCTGCCAAAGCAGATGGACTTAGCAAAAAGTAAGACTCTACATCAATTATTGTCACATTGCTTAAAGTAAACAAATTAGAAAAGATACTCCAAACTCCCCCAAGTTCATTTGAAATGTAATACATAATAGATCATAGTGACAGTTCATAGCAACAGTACAAATACAACTTGTAAAGGTCATAGAAGCAACATCTGCATTCTGCCTGTAAACCACAACAAAGGATGCTCATGTTTAGAAACAAATAGGAAAGAGTAAAATAATCAGATCTAACAGTAGTCTAACAGATAAGGATTTGGAGGAACAAAGCTATCCTTTCACAGGCTCTATTCATGAAGTAGTGACTTATACATTCGGGTGTTGTTTGGTTAATCTGGAGTTTTTTGTTTTGTTTTCTGGTATTTTTGCTGTTGGGCTTGGGGTGGGAGTTTTTTAAAGATTTTTTTTGGTTGGGTTGTTTTGGTTTTGGCGTGGAGGTTTTTTTTTTTTGTAACAGTGACACAGATTACAGCTTTGGGACTATTACACTCTTCAGTAGTCCTAGATCTACAACATAAAATTGTAGATTTTATGGCATTTTCTTTATTAATTCTACCTTACAGGCAAGGGCTATAATCACCTCAAACCTGCTGATTATAGTGTATGACAATGTATATAGATATTTTAAAATATTTGAATTTAGAATTTACAATATCCTTCACAAATTTTTTCTGTGCAAATCTGACAACACTTAACTGTTGAAGATCACATGCTTCTCTCATTGAGATGAAAAAGGAAACTAAGAATAATGTCCCTGATCAATACGGAATAGTTAAGTAACAGAAACACTGTCTGATCTTGCAAATTCACTCATCCACAAGGTTCAAGAAGGAACCTTGTTTTGTTCACATACTAAAGGAGGAAAGGGAATTAATTACCCTTTCTGCCTTCACAGAACTCATTGGTAGTCAAATGTACAGAAGGTGTAAGAAGGCTGTGGAAAGATATAGGATTAATCACTGAAAGCCCAACACCAATGAAGACTCAAAATGAGTCTGACCTCGTTGGTGAGAATTATGTTCTATTTGGCTAATACATAATTCAGCATTTTTCCACACGAATTGCGCTACTAGACAGGCCTTGTCTCCATAATAAAATTCATAGCAGTAGTTATCTCCTAAAATCAGTTTCAGGATCTGGAAATACTAAAAAATCGAAGTGGACACTGTCCTGGCCAACCTGCTCTAGATGACCCTGCTTCAAAAGACAGGTTGACTACATGATCTCAGAATTTTCCTTCCAACCCTAACAATTTTGTCATCTGTATACACTGTTACAGATTACTCTAGGCTAATTAAAGAAGCCACCAACTCCAGAACAAGCTGCACTATCCTGAGCAAACACTGTGTGTTGCCACATCCTGCCATTAAGGGCAAAACAACAGGAAAAGCCATTATTAAAAATAATAATAAATTACTCAAAAATAGTATGAAAAGCCATTAATAAAAATAGTTTAAATTATTCAATGTATTATCTGATTCAATCCATGATCACTCACTCTCATTCTCCTGCTGTATATCCAAGTAAAGAGCCTGTATTTCAGGTAACTTCTTTACAAATATAGGCACACTACTATATATCCATACTCCATAGTCGTCTTTTCTCTGTGCCAAATAAGCCTCAGTCCTTCAGCCTCTCCTCAGAGTAGAAGCAAGCACTCCAGATTCTGCAGTGTTTCATGGTTCTCTACTGAGCTCAGTCCAGTTTTTCATAATTTCCTCTCATACTGGTGTATCAAAAATGGCTTCCAAGAGACTTTATTTCACTTAGACTAACATAGTCTACTTCTGCACTGTTCTAGTTCTTTTCATATCTAGTTAAAGGTCCGTATCAAAGGGAGAGAAGGTACTCCTCCAGTCAAGGTGAGGGGAAGACTATAAATGTTTTATGAGACTTGCATGCTCACATAAATATATTTGTAATTCATAAATAATAATAATTTTTAAAAATTGCTGAGGATACTCCCCAACACTGCATTATAAATTCTAAGTCAGCTCCTCACACAATTTCACAGAATCTGTATTTGTTGGTATTCCAAGGTTTGTGTAACATGCCGTGCCTTAGGTTTCAATCTGCATTTTGGCCAGCTGACATTATGAGTGAAGAAATTCACTCACAGCACTGGACAACAGGTTTCAGTAATTCAATTCTCTCCTGCGCTACACACATCTAGAGTATATGCCTAAAGTAACACAAGTTGCTTTACAGAGCACTTTGGGAATATTTAAAACTGTCAAAGTATCAGATCTTACCACCAGATCTAAAATCCTGGATAGGTCACTCACTCAACTGCTCTGTAATGAGTGAGAACTTCCTGTACAAGTAAAGACTGCTAAAATAAACACACACTTGACTGACCTCTGCTAGTTTTCAGTTTGCATAGTCTCCAAAGAAAAATCAACAGCATTTTGATTTACACAGCTACTACTGCCAAGCATATTTAACTTCTAGACAATACTGGAAAAAACATGCAATAGAGCTCAGCTTATTCAAAATTCTGTGGCTATTTCTTTTAGATCTGTTTTTCCTCATAGAGCAATCTGTTAATAAAAAGCAAGGTTTCTAATTAATAAGAATACTATATAAACCTGTGTCACCCCAGTACTCAAAGTACTCTCTTAAGATTCGTTTTTTCATTTTCTCATTTCATTTTCTCATTTTCTTGAATAGAAAACCTAATCTTAAGAGAGATGAAGGACTTCAACAAAAAATCCAAAGGCTTTGAGAGTTGGAAAATACTGCACATGACATAGAAAGAATGGCCCCATATATATTTGAGAGACAATGGAAGTCAGTTACTGAAGTCAGCTGTTTGGGCTGATAGAACATAGAAGGGTGTTAAAGACAAGAAAACACAAAGCATGATTTCAGAGTCACAAACACAGCAGATTAGGAAAAACTCAGCATCACTTGAATTGGAATATGCCAATTAGTCGAAATTGTTTGTTTTTGACAATGTGCCAGTGAATTTCATTGGTCTCTCATCTGGTAATCTCCTGTGTCCTGGTGGACCGCTGTCCAGGTTCTCCAGGAGTCTGGACCAGCACACTCCCAGGCTGTGTCTCTGGGGCAATCTGCAGGACTTGCCTGAGACTCATGCCTATTCACAAACGCCACAGTAACCAAATCCTCCATAAACTCCCAGTCTTTCTCTCCCCAATGCATCCAGCATTCTGATTAGGGAGCAAGTAACTACTGCCTAAGCATGGTCCTATTGACATCTCTGCTTTTGCATGCCTCAGAATTGAAGACAAAAGTAAGGAAATGGGGAAAAAGAATGCATATGTAAAATTCCAAAATGTGGTAATACAAACATATTATGAAGTATAAAGGAAATTCTGACATCTGTTGGAAAAACTATCTGACCAGTTAGAGAATGAGGATGTCTGGGAATGGGAGGGTAGGTCAAAGGAAAAGTTTCTAACTGATTTTGAAGACAGGTAGTTTTTGTAATGAGAGAGAGAACATTTTTTATAGAGAGTAATGCACTTTTAACTCCTACCCTTAGCTACTTTCCCCCCCTAAGAAAAAATATTCCATGTGACATAAAAAAAAAAAAATTACAAAAACATTCCTAGAGTGGAAGTACATTTTACCTTTGGGGAAACACTAGGAATTTCTGTGCTTGTGTCCTAAAGCTAAATTGGCAGTCCCCTATGTTGTTTGGAGAGTGTTTTTCACTTTGGCAAAGATTTAGAGCATTAGAAAAGGCTTTTCCCTGACACAGACCAGTATCAGAAATACTTCTTCAGTAATGGAGGCTGTACTGGTGTTTTTCACATTCACCAACACTTCACAGGTGTTTTAGACATTAGAATAACATTTTCTAGTAAAATACATATACTCTGCCATTGAAAGAAGTGGAGGTTGTGTTGGTAAAGAGCAATAAAATGCTGTACAAAAATCTGACTTTAAATCCATTTAAATATAAAAGGGCACACAGAGCACTTCATCTGCAGCACTTTAAAAGCTGCTATATCACGGCAGTAGACAGTCACTGCACAGCAGCTGCAGTGCACAAGCCTGCTGTAGACTGCTGAAAATTCCACAGCTTGATAAATCTGTCAGTGGATGTACCATGCAAAGGAGGAAAATAGCCTTTAGAAACAAACTGTTACATGCAAATCAAATAGCCATGATGTGCCTTTGGGGCACATGTGGACAAGAAAATGTCAAGCAGCAGCCTTTAAGTGAGCTCAGTCAAGCCTCTGTCACTGTTCTCCTGGTCAGCTGGAGTGCCAGTTTATCCAAAAGACAACTAATATTCCTCAACTGTTGATGCAGAATTTTGGTAGCAAATTGTTAAGGGAGAAAGCTCAAAGGAAATACTGGTACAACAGAACTATTTCAGTTTGCTCAATTTCTACTATAGGATGTGATATAAAGGTATGAATGTTTGATATAAACCTTCGAAATTGTTGCAAAACATTTGGTTTCTAAAAAGAATAAAATGTTTTAGATGACTTCTAACACAAACTCTACCCTCACCAACATTTGATTACGTAAGCCAAACAATATCAAAAAGTTAAGCATATCACAAAGAAGCAAAAGTCCAACAACGACACAAGCAAAAAAACCTTGCTTTGTTTTCCTGACGTGTTCTGAACAACTTCCAGAGTCAGAGCAGCTCCAACGGACAGTCACCAAACACAGGACCTCTAGCTAATACTTTTGTTGGCAGCAATCCACGAAACAGGCAAGTCAGAAGTGACCAGTGGATTTCCACAGCACATGAAGGGTGTTCACCATATTCACACCCTCTTTGCTAACCAAGGTGAATTTGTTACAGTATCTATCACTGAAGATCCTGTAGCTGTTGCAAGGTCTGATGTGGTTAATTCTTCTGTAGAGCTTCACTTTTGTCTAGGTACTCTTCTGCCAGTGTTTCAGTCTAGCTCTGCAAAAATGTCCAGAGTTCATTTCCTTATGAAAGCTCTGGTGAACAAGCCTGCCCATGCCATCTCCAGATAGCAAACTGCTTCACGGCCAGCCAGCCCACAACCTTCACCCTCTAATCACTTTTGCTGCTAAAACCTGAAATTCATATACATGGTATTTCACAAAAGTTACATATGACGAGTGACAGAAAGTAAAAATGACCCAGCAGATCCTTTTGCCTTGTACATTTCTCTGGAATGGGCTTTTTTTCTAGCAGTTCTTCTTTCATATTGAAGGTAAAAAGTTCTTGCTAGGTAAGTGCTACCTCAGCACTGAATTAAAGAACACACGAACAGAATTTCCTCAATGATCAGCAATTTACACTGCTGACACATCTGAATGCGTGCATTGGCTGGACCATCTCATCTTTTTGGCACTTCAGAGGCAGAATATGCATTTTCACTTCACAGATTCATCAGAAATGCCTCACTTTGCAAATAACTTCTTTCTTTTTTCCTAAAAACTATTATTGTCCACCCATAAAACTAAACAGCTTTAAAATCTTATCATCTCAACGAGAAAGCAAGCATATGATCTTGCCTTCAAAAAGACTGTCATAATGAAACTAGATGGTTCTGCAATAAAGCCAGATGGTTTGAGATTTTTCTTTTTTGAGCCAACTAAAAGTTTAGAAGGTTTCTGTTGCCCCCAAGGTAGTTCTCACTCTTGCTGTGGGAAATTCTGTTGCACTTCGTTTTTCTTTATGGAGCGAGAATTTTTCCAGTGGGTTAAAAATCAGGCTACACTTGCTTACTGACATAGCTTTCAAGGGCTTATGCTTCTCAGCAAAAGAAAAAGTTATGAACAGGATGACAAATTCAATTCAAAGTGATTCAATCAAAGCATACCTCTCACCTTCCTTCATAAAATTCTTCTGATATGTTACAAAAGATAGTCAGAAAACAGTATTTCTGGTCTGTGAAAAGCTGTCAATTCTTATTTAAATTCCAAATTAGAGCAGCAGTTGACATTCTGCAAAAAAAAAAAATAAAGTTTAAATTTGCCAAGTATATTACCAAGGTGCAAATGCTTTAACAGAAATGTGTATTTGCTTCAGCTTTCCCTCTCCTCCGAAGAGCTTATTATGGGAAGATGCCTTCTACAAAGCAGAAGTTAGGTTGCTCCACCTAAACTGACCTTCAACAGAAACTTAACAATATTTGATTTTCACCTTCTGAAGTTAGTTTAATCAGTTTCTGGTCAAATGTTTTTCTTTGAAATGCTTTTCAATATTAAAAAAGAAAGCACTGATGGAAAAAAGAGAACATTTTTTGTAGGTAGCAACTTCCCATTTCATGCTTCAGAGAAAAATGTTGACAGCTTTTTTAACATGGAAGAAACAATTTACTGTGATTCCTGATTACTATGGAAACAAGTCTGCTGTGAAAAAGACTAAAGAATTACAGAATAGTTGATGTTGGGAAAAGAAGTGACCTCTGGGAGGTCATCTTGTCCAATCCCCTTGCTCAAGCCAGACTGCCTAGAGCAGGTTGCCCAGCACGATATTCAGACAGCTTGTGAGTGTCTCCAAGGTGGGAGGCTCCACAATCTCCCTGGGCAACCTGTGCCAAAGCATAGTCCCTCTCACAGTCTCCTAATGTTCAGAAGGAAGCTCCCGTGTTTCAGTTGTGCTCATCGCCTTTAATCCTCAGTCCCACAACCAGAGTTGTCTTAACTGACAGCAATACAATTACTACCTTTTCCTCCAAACTTCAGCTGTTTTGGCCACTTCTCAAGATAGCATGTAACCTACAAACAAGGAGGCAAGAATGTAATGTACTGTCCACCTGCTTCAGGGTGAGAATATATTTAGGCAACAGAAAATGAAATTATTCCAAAATTATACTGCTGTCTGCCTATTTGGAGAACAAGGAAGAAAATCCCTAAGTTTTTTTTTTCTTTTTTTTTTTTTTTTACTGTGCATTTGCAAACTTCTCACTTGCAAAATCAAAATACAAAAAGTAATTTTTATTTTCAGTAGGAGGTAAGTATACTAGAGGAAAAGAAATGGTACAGTAAAAGAACAGTTCCCCAACTACACACATTCAGTCAAAAGCCATCAGTGTGGAAAACATGTTTCTAATATCTGCTCAATTTTACACTTAATTTAGAAAAGTTCAATGCACAAATTAGAAATACCTATGCCCTAATTATTTTTTCCTTCTAAAAAGACATAATTTGGGAGAAACTTGCTGAGCTTACTGGCCTGTAGCAAAAGTTCTGAATCCACAATTTTGAGAATGCACCATCAATTAATTTCAGCATGTGTGCAACCAGGAATAGGAAGGGCTACAAGCCTAGAACACAATTGTTCATTAGAATCTGGAAACCTTTTAAAAAACCTTCCACAAAACGTTCCTCTTTTTTCAGCTTCCTGATTTCTGTTAAATTTTAATTAAGAGCAATACAGTTACCAAGTAGAGCACCTTTACTGAGATCTAATGTCAAAGATGCAATCACTGTAAACATGAAATTTTCATACACACCCAGATGCTCTTCCTGCAGATTTCACAACATAATTTATTTATATTATGGAAATTCATTACAACACTGCTCACTTTGGATTAAGAATGGCTCTCTTCCAGAAAACAGTTATATAGATTGCTGAGCTTTTGCATTTAAGACGCTCTTTCTCATGAACTTAAAATTCCAATTAAGTCCAAACAGATACCACGCTCTAAGAGCAGTCAAAAGACTACATTTCAGCACTGCTCAAAGAAGGGTATTGAGTGCTATTTATTGCACATACTGATTGCTAGTTTAGACAATAAAACTTTGTTGTGAGGTCAAACATGAGTGGCAGAGAGTTTAAACTGGCCTTCATTCCTTATTAATAGTTAAAAGGAAGGAAGAATTCAAAGACATTTGGAGTACAGTGTGAATTCTTCTTGCAGTTGGAAAAGTCTTTATATCCTCCAAATGACTATATTTGACAAGGAAAAGAAGAAACAAAGAGAACCCAAGTGTACAATCTTTCTAGAATTTATGCTTTCAAAATCACTACCTACATGAAAAAAGGGTACAATTAAGGAAGCTAATTATCAAGGTACTGGGATAAGCACTGGCATACATAACACAGGATATTCCCCTAGAGTTGAGTGCAGCATACCCATACTAGACAAAATCTACTACCTGAGGGTAACATAGCTTACCACATTCACAAGAGGATGCCAGAACGGGCTTAAAGGGTTAGGAGAGAGTAAGTTGGTAGCAGCAATGCACTCATGACATACTTCATATACTTTAATATACTTCTCTCTTTTAGCAACTTTCAGTGATTGAGGTGTGAAGATTACAAGAGAGCTGAATTTGTCAAGAAGGCAGATGTACAGCAGCAAGAGCCAAGGGCATATACCACAGGCTATGGTCAAACCTGGCAGACAGCACGGTGACTTGCAGCAAGAATGATCAGGACATGAAGAGATCATAAAAAGACCAGGACATTTTAACTTAGAGAAGAGATGACTAATGGACAGTACACACTTATGCCTAAAAACACTAAGTCATAGGGTTAGATAATTGTATGAAAATCAGTGATCAAACAGGGAAGAATGTATCTGAAGACTACAGGAAAGATATCAGTAGAGAAAGTAAAAGGTCAAGGGGCATAATGTAAGTTAAGCAGGGGAACTTTGCAGAAGTTCTAAAAGAAATTAATCAGAGCGAGCTTTCACACAGGAGTAACAGGAGAAAGCACTAAGTGTATCTATGAATGAGATGAAGATTATAACAACTATATTGTTTAATAATGTTATATAACAAATATTATAACAATCTCTGGGATAATCGCGCATCACAATATTTAACCTGCAGTTTCCTAAGTCACGGAAGATGTTTTAAAAATTAAGTCTTTAGAGAGAAATGCAGCTGCTGATGTTGCTCACAGGAGAAAAACAGCAGTGGAAAAAGTTCAGGTAGCTGCCTGAACACTGAGGAGCTGAACTGTGTTCATTAAACAGTCTCTTCTAACTTGGGACAAGAAACAGAAAAGTTATCCTATGTTTGCATGGCTATAGCAAAAACTAAAGCAGAGCAAAGAAGTTCCTTAAGCACTCTTGGAAGCTTACCCTTTAGGCACATAGTGGCTCAGTATCACATATTGCTTTAAGTGTTCATTTTTCTTTCTCTATTAGCCTCAATGGGCCACAATTCTTTGCTACTACAACTAGATCTGCTATACATTTTTACACAAATATAAAAATGTTCATTTTTCTCACTGCAGCACTTTTCAAAATTTATTTCTTTCATCCTCCTTACTACCAGAGGCACATTGGCAAATAACACAAGACTGACAATGTGGAGTTAGACATCTAGCCAGTAACCTAGGCCAACAAGCATGCTATGATAATCTACATCTCAACAAAGACTTCTTTTTAATAGAAAGTATAAATGCTATCCAGACAGGACATTTCAGTTTCCCCATCTATCAGAAGAGTCAACTATTNGTAAGCAGCTGTTATGTATCAGAAAGATTTGAACTCCAGTGAAAGCTTATTTAGAAAATGCAAAGGACGTGGCTGCCACATTAATTAAATACAGCAGCTCCCCAGGGTGAATCCTTTTGCCTTTTCTC
>WEIV01019230.1:68614-79877 GCA_013390005.1 Calyptomena viridis | reverse complement strand
TAATGCTTAGATGCTTAAGCTTTCTCTGCATAGAAATTAGCACTCTTATAGACAAATAAAGCCTCTGATAAAACTTCATGGAGTCAACCTTCACGTCATTATGCCTCACGAATGACCCAAGCATCTACAAAAAATAATTACAGCTACACTTGTTGATCAAAAACTTCCTTTTGATTCCTCCCCTTAAATGGAAATGTTCTATTTGTTCATCCATTAATTCTATCAGAAGTTTTCCATTGAGAATTATCAGAAAGATTACAGAACAAGACAAATATTTTTGTGTGGTCTCCGTAAAGGTGCAAGACAGAATATGTCATCAATAGTGGGACTGATAGCAGTTGTTCTTGGTAGAAGAAACCCATTAATAGATGTTGTGTGGCTTACTGGACACAAGCAGTTTTCCACAGCCTTAGTCCTACCAGACAAGTAAGTACCTGAACAGGACAAAAGAAATTTCCTGACCTCAAGTCAGATTGAATCAATATGACGCTTTCTCCTCACTTGGAAAGTAGTCTGCTTGATTACCAGTTTTTCTTTTTTGCACCACTTATTTGCAGCATTTTGCAAATTACAGCCTCTCAAAGCACAACAGCAATGCAAGTAAAAGAATCCTGACCCATGAAGAAGAAAGCATTGCATGTTTTCCTGGTTCAGAAGCCTGATGTCAAGCCTACGATTTTCCTGGAACATGACCATGGGCCAGATACAAGGGCTGAGAGAAGTCAGAACACTGTTTAGATTGCTCAACACTTAGCACACAACAGAACCTTCCAGGCTCAGGTGCCTTGAAACTGAAATGAGAGGAAAGAATATCAGATAATGTTAGGGCTGTAGAAGTCAAGAGAGAAGAAAGCATTTCTGGAAGAAAACAATGTCTTTGTTTTTCTTCTTCCTCAAGACAAGTTGGAATGTAGGACAACATTATTAGGAATTAGGATGTGAGTATCAAGGAAATAAACAAGGGTATGTGTGGCTTAGACTAAACAGTGGAAAAAAGGAACAGGACAGAACACTTCCCAGACACAAGCTCAACCTGTCTCATACTAAAAGAATGCCACTTCTTCCAAGAGTGGGATGTTATAATGAGTTTAAAGTAGCCTTTCAAGAGAGCATAACAGAGAGCAGCAACTAAAATAAGTGCTCTCGATATAGGCAGTGTCTCAGAAGCCATCCCTTGCTTAATGCTTGTAATAGTTGTAGGTCCAGATCTTCTTTCAAGAGCTACTTTGAGAAAGAAAAGCACAATTCAGATTTTATAGCTCAAGTACTATCAGCAGCTTACTTCAATAAATCATTTAATGTTATTTCTCCTAGAACCAAATGATTAAGTTATGCTCTGGATTTCTAGACACAGATCCTAATTTGTATAACTGCCAATGTGTCTACATTATTTTCATAACAGAAGCTGCATCTTATGATGGGAAACTTGCTCAGTTTTCACAGGAAATTGTTTCTTTCCAGTAACACCAACCACACTAAAAAGCTTATGAGAATGAATATTAAGTTGAAAATAACTGTGATGCTAAAATTTTTAATGAACAATTCAGCTGGGGGGAAGAACGTGTAGTCAGATATTTAGTTCTGTATGACAGGGTTAACACACTTCTGTTTGGATGATAAGGGCAATTCAGATTTTCTCCATTTTACTTACAAAACATACAAAAGAAAAGCCGCCTAATATTCATTGTATGCTTGGTTTATATCATAGTTGCCTGTGTATATTAAGTATTAGGCAAAAAGCAGAAAGCCTCTACTGGGAACAATGAGTGCATGAAGAAAGGAAGAAAGGAATATCACCTAGAAGTTACTACACAGTCTGAAAAGAAGTGGTTGCAATCTCTTTGCTTCTATTTTTATCCTGTATTACAGTAGCACTACTAATGAAGAAAACATAACTGCACGTTGTAGGTATGTACTTGTAAGAACACCCAGTGACCTTGGACACTTAGAAGTACATGAAGCTATGACCCTAGAAACACAGTTTTTAGTACATTCCTCATACTGTTTCTATACAGCTAATAAAGAGGTTGAGGCCTGATTCTGAGCTTCATGACATGAATTAGAGAAAACACACGTGCCAAATGCTTTATGAACTCTGAAAAGACCAAAGCTGTCCTTATCTGCCTTTAAGCAACCAATGTCAGTCAAACATTCAAAAGAACCCCACAGCCAAACTCCTGCAGCATGTCTTGATTTCACCTTCCTCCTCTGTTTTGCCACAAAGGTCCCACAGTACCACACTCTGATGCAGAGAAAGAGACTGCCCAATATTGAAACACTTCTAGCCATGGATGCAGATAGTGTTCTTTAGCATAAAGAGACTGTATGTTATCATGGTGAAAGCTTCAGAGAGACCATTTACTTAAGAGTTCTTGAAAAGGTCCCACATCCACTCATTCCAGTGAAAAACTGATTCCTTCAAATACAATTCATAAAATTTTTTTCAAACAGTATAGATGTCATTGATAAGCCACAGCATTTTGGAAAGGCCCAAAATGGGTCAATTTTCACCACAGTACAAAATACAAGATGGGTCGCATACAGCAACACCAATTGATCCTTACAAAACTAGAGCTTCTCCTTGGTATGCAAACCAAGTGCTACTCAGAAAAGAGCATTTCCTTATAAGCAAGAGGACAGAAGCCACTTCCCTTTCCTCGCTGCTCATAAACTGCCTGCATTCATTTCATTTATATAGCTGGATTATTTCTACATCTTTATTAGTCCTGCAGTTGCTTTCTCTCTGATGTGTGGAAAAAAAAAACCCAAAACACCACAAAAAAAACTCAAACAAACATCACCACCATGAAAACCTCCACGATTTTCTGGAAGAGTTCAGGGTAAAGTTAAAAACATAGAATCCCCCTAAAGCTAAGCAAGACACAATATACAGATCTCTCTCCACATCAAAAGGTTTTGGTTTAGCATTTCATTTTGAATTTGATTTTTTTATTTTATTTACAATTACAGGCTTCTCCCCCATGGCAAACTTTTAAGTATATACAGTTTCTTAAGATTTCTAACAAGTGAGTAATCTAGAGAACATTAGTAGCATTCATAGCCTTTATCTAGATCCTTCTTTAATTATTTTATTCAATATAATGGCTGCAATGCATTTCATTCCCAATTTTAGATGCAAGCAATAGGACAAGAAAACCAGAAAAACTGGCCTTTGGGGTCAACTCCATTGCACTTTTCAGCTGTAGAACTTTTCTAAGGCAGCAAACTGTTTAAGGCATAAGCAATCACAAACAAAACAATACAACATGCTGAATTCACTCTACTTCCCTTCGTTAACTTTTTCGCCCAGTTCTTCATACACCTCATCTTGTTCCAGGACACCTTATGGAAAGCCATTGTATTTCCTTCTTCAAGACACTATCATGGAGTTGTGACAAAATTATGACATCTAATTCCTTGTGTAGCCAAAGGTCAGAAAACACATACATAAAAGGTAACCAATACAAACAGACATTGCCTATGTGAATAATTCCACATTTTTTTCCAGGCCATGATGTGTGGTAAGGTTTTGGCAGCTGGCTTACAGGGCTAACTTCTGTCAGAAGAATCAGAAGCTTCCCTTATGTACAAAAGAGCCAGTGCCAGCCAGCTCCAAACCAGAACTGCCGCTGGTCAAGGTCAAGCCCATCAGTGACAGTGATTGCATGTCTGAGAAAATATATTTAAGAAGGGGGCAAAAATGCAGCCAAAGAGACCCCAAGGTCAGTGAAGGAGGGGGAGGAGGCACTGGAGCAGAAATTCTTCTGCAGCCTGTGGTGAAGACTATAGTGAGGCAGGCTGCTCCCCTGCAGTTCACTGAGGACCCCACATGTGAGCAGGTGGATGTGTTTGAAGGAGAAAGTAGCAACACTGGAACCCCGTGCTGGAGCAGTTAATGAAGAACTGCAGCCCATGAGAAGGACTCATGCTGGAGAAGTTGCTGGAGGACTGTTTCCTGTGGGAGGGACCTCACTCAAGCAGGGGAAAAATGTGAGGAGGGTGGAGCAGTTGAGAAAAAGTTTGATAAAAATGACCACAGCCCCCAAACCCCATTTTCTTGAGCCACTCAGGCAGAAGAGGTAGAGAAGTCCAGAGTTGAAGTTGAATCCAGAAAGAAGGCAGGGGTGGTAGAAAGGTGTTTTAGGATTTGTTTTTATTTCTCACTGTCCTTCTCAGATGTTTGATTAGCAATTAATTAAACTAATTTCCCCAAACCAAGTCTGTTTTGCCTGTGACTATACTTACTGAACTTTTTGTCATACTTTCTCTTCCCTGTCCAGAGGAGAAGGGTGAGTGATAAAGTAGCTTTGGTGGGCACCTGGTGTTCAGCCAAAGTTCTCACTACAACATAATCCTCTTTCTCCACTGGATTTGTTTCCATAGTTTCTCATTTGTTATGTTCTGCACAAACGAACCTCACCCTGCATTTTTCTTCATGTCTCCTAATTCAAGAACAGGCTGCAGAAGTCATAGTAAATTTCTTAGTGTTTCCTTCTCTGTAGTTGCCAATTCTCAGGTAGTGACACATTGGGTTTTTTTAAACTTAGTGAGGTATTTCATTGTCTGGTGGTCTTGCCTAGCTAGTTATCACCCATTCTCAAGCTGTTCCATCAGGAATCCCCACAATCCCATCACACTCTTACCTTTCTCAAGCAAACAAGACCCAGCTCTCCCAAACACTCCTACTACCATAGCTCCTTGTGCTCCAACTGATACTCATGGTAACATCTGAAAGCAAAAGCAGCAACACAGATGCATGTCAGCCAATACCTGTGACATATACCACATACCTTAGTAGCTTTCAGCTGTCTGTCTAACAGCTTGGCAGCAAAAAGACCCCATTGACAAGAAAACTTTGAGAAAGAGGACAAGTTACTGCAGTTATATTCAGGTTATATGGTCATTTTAAGTGACTAACTTCTTCTGATGGGGACTGCTGTTACCAATATCCTTATACAACTGAACAAACTACCACTGTTGCTTTTAATGAAGGCATACCTGTCTCCAATTCAAAACACAGGGGTCTCAGACTTATACATAAAGTATATACATAGATTTGAAATAACATATATAGTCTAGTTTTCTATAAGGCATATTTCAGTTGAAGCCAAGATCTGATGAAGTAGTGATTAGAACTAGAAGAGAAGTGTCAAAGTAGTCAAGTCAGCCAGTCCCAACAGCAAGTCATTAGCTATACAACTGCATATTGTAGACTAGTTTCACAAAAAGAACTCCATAAGTTTACAATGCATTCAACACCCAATTCTAGGAAACCATAGAGCCAGTTTCAGCAAACCTCTTTTATACTTTAAATAACGGACTGAGGCAATTAGAAGTGAAGGAATGTGGCCACTGCCAAATGGCAGATCCTTTTAAGAGATACAGAGGCTACTGTTTTATATATGAAGAATCTAAGTTTGTGTGTCTGCCTGTGAGCATTCCCACATGCATGTGCTGTTTGTCTCCAGCAGCAGACTGAAAGCACGCATGTAAAAAAAAAAGTTAGAACTTAAGACACAGGATTTTTATCACCAGTCATCTTGTTTTGAACTCTCAAGCCTTCTTTAAGATCATCAGTATGTTAATAACACTAATAGCAAGTGAAAAAAAATAGAGACATTTTAACAGAAACCCATATGTATATGTAAAGGAGACTTTGAATGAAAATGACCTTGTGACTTGTGAGATATCCATATTTTGTTTCAGCACATTACACTTTTCAATGTCAACAGTCTCTGTGTCATCTTCCAAGCAAAACAAAGCCTTCTAGTAGCCTCTCTATAGTAGTGAACGTCACCCACTGGACTTCTGGAAATCTACAAGAGCAACTTTTGCCTTCACAGATTTCACAGTACAAGAATACATTTACCTCCCTAAACATAGGCAGAAAGAGTGAAATCAACAAACACAGACCAGTAGATCACATATTAATTCTGTTTTCATAATACTTAATTTGGAAAGTTGAAGCATGACCGTTCATGGTTGATGATGAGAATGACTTCTATGCTTCTGAAGACAGTAGAGCAAATCTCCTCCTTGAAACCTGCCTCCACGTGCTCTGTTTCACAATGCTTTCTGGAAGGTAACATCTGCAGTGCTTAGGTGAGTAAATTCAAGCTCTAAAGTAAATTCAAGTAGAATTCAAGCTCTTACTACCCAAGTTTTTCCAACATAAAATATGCTGTAGTCAGAGCAAAATTCCACGAGTTCACACTAAACCAGAGATCGGACTGCCACATTTCTTCTTGCATACACACCAACCGAAGTCCACTTCCCCTTCTTTTTTAAGTAACAAATCAGTAATGATAGCAGTTTGTTTCATGTGCAAAAGCCTTTCTTGTTACCTCCATAAAACCAAAGTTCTAAGTTACATTTTGTAATATTCATACAAAATCCTCACAAGGAATCCAAGCAGTTGGAGGAAAACAGCATTTTATCTACCACTTTCGCATCCCAGACATGTTTCTTCAATCTCAGCCTGCTAACTGTATTCTCCACTGAGACCTTTGGGCAGCCTTGGAGAAAGGACCCGGTTTCCCCTCTCCTAAAGCTATGTGATAATTCTCCCATTTTGATGTCACAGCTCCAGTTATAACACAAAAAGCTTCAGTGATCACAAGAATGTTGAACACAATAATCTGCAATAATCTGCAAGAGGTAAAATTCAGCCTACCAAAGGATTTTTACTGCACTTTGACATTTATTCCTTCAGCAGTAGCCTTGAAAAGGACAATCTTAATTGGCTTGGGAGGTCACAAAAGCAAGGAAAAAGCCTGGCAAGCTGTAAGACCAACTCAGAAGGTTCCAGCATAACTCCTTACATGAGCTGAGAGGAGCACAAAATTTTTAAACACAAGTAGCAGCAAACCCAAGATAGCCGAAGTTAGGCAAAGCAAGACAAAGGCATAAAACACAAATGTTTTATAGGAAATCACCTCAATTTCACCACATGGATTGACTGCAAGGAGAAGGCAGCTGACATGCACTCTTAAAAGGCACCATGTGGGCCTCCATGTGGCTGGAAATTTCAGTACCACACATAACTGAACTTCAGTTCAGTTTGAAGTAGGAACTTCAAATTTCAAGTATCTATGAGCTGGTGGTCTATATAAGAGAACAGGCAAGAGTATCTGTAAGGCACAATTTTGCAGGTGCACTGTGTCTATAACCTAGTAACAATGGCCAAAAGGTTCATATCAGTGAGTTACTGTGTTTCTCAAAATAGGACAAACTCTCTCAGAATGAACAATTCAAAGTCACTTTCACGTCTGAGAAGACCATCCTTGCCCCTTTAGCTGTACTGATTAAGTTAGCATAGCATAACTTGCTAGCACAAACAACTCTGAACAGTAACTCCGAAGGTACTGCATAATAAATGTCAAAGCATGTCAGGACACAGATATTCAGGAACACTCATACCAACTGTACTAAATAGTATTAGAGGTGTTTTCAGCTATTTCTGTCTACAGAGATCATAAGATCTAGTTATTCCAGAACTTCCTCTTCA
This sequence comes from Calyptomena viridis, assembly GCA_013390005.1. Lineage (NCBI taxonomy): Eukaryota > Metazoa > Chordata > Aves > Passeriformes > Eurylaimidae > Calyptomena > Calyptomena viridis. The sequence continues at coordinate 72,370 of WEIV01019230.1, read as the reverse complement.
AGAGATACAATAACATTTCTTCTCCAAATTGTGTAAATTCAAGACCTTCAGAATATCAAAATTAAAAATAGTCCAGGTGGTAATCATTTTGATATCTCTTTGCTGGCCAATACCCCTTATTTTGAAAATCCATACAGACATAACAGGCTTCCAAAACTAGACATGATGCTTTTAAGACAAAGCTCTCCTACAGTCTTGTACACTGGTAGAATGATTTCCTATGTCTTGCCTTCCAATGCAAACTATTTGAATGCTTCGTTACTCCTCTACTTGCCACTATTAAAGTTGAGGGAAAAAAACCCCAAAGGCTAAAACAGCAGAAAAGAGAGAAACACAGAGGTAAGGAAGAACTAAGCTACTATCTCTCTGGGACATCAGTCGCAAGCAGAAAATGCAACATCCGAAAAATAAGTGATAGGAAACAAAAATTTGACCTAATGCAGAAATGTAATGTTACAGAATAATAAATGAAAAAAATTTTAAAATTCTGTTTTAAAATGCTTTAAGACTACCTTTGCCCCAATCTAACTGAAAACTCAGTAACTCCAGAAAATTCTGTTCACAGATTTCTGTTCTGTATTTTTATGTTCTCTCACTGCAATAACCCAGTTTATCTCCACATCCTTTCAATTCCCATTGCCTGCAATTCCTTTGGTGTCCCTATTCCTTGATATTCTTCATTCTTGTCTGTGTTCCTATAGGTTCTATACATTGTTCCTATACATTGCAGCTATTCAGAAAAAAAAGTGTCTAGCTGCCCAGCAACTACTTATGTCCAAGGGTCAGTAAGGCAAACAAAACAGCATTAGCTCCCTTCAAATTGTTTGACTCATGAAGCAGGCTAATTTATCTGACACTTGACCACTAATTTCTTAAAAGTCTTTTAAGAAACTAAAAAGTCTTCCTCAAGTCGAAAGCTATTTAGAGACAAACAGGACTCAAAGAACAAGTATGACAGGTTTACACAGAATGACAATTTCATTTTTACAAGGGAAGGCAACCCGAGGAGGTTATATATACCAGTTTTTCACTATTTTCTTACCTTTTGCTATGTTCATATTTTGTGTTATTGACTGAATTCTTGTTGTACTATTCCCCCTTATAAATACCATAGAAAACTTATGCTCTAGTAGAGTCATCACATCAGAAACACTGGTTCAGTAAAGACTAACAAAAAAAGGCAGCAATACATCCGTGAATATTTTTGTATTTTTTGTTTGTTTGTACATATTTTACATACCCTACAAGCTTGGGAAAAACACCTCCTGTTACTGAACAACACATCTCTCAATTCATTTATCTGGCACTTTCTGAGAAAGTGTACTAAGTACAACAGCAAAGACAAGACTCAGCATCCCCTAGAACTGAAAAATAAAAATTAAAGTGCATACAGATTGCTCGTACATAAACCAGCAAGTAAATAAGTTAGGAAGAAGGGCTGAAAGGCAGAAATGTAAGTCTGCTTTAAATACAAAAAGCGTTACTCAGAAACACTTACATATAAAACACCCATCACAAAAGGTATTTTCATGTGTGTGGAGAGGAAGTGTGTTAAGATGACCATGGTGAAAAAAGTCAAAGTTGGGAAGAAAGAAGTCTCACAGGACAGATGTTGCTGAAGCAAACTGAGTTCTCATCACTTCTGACCTTCCAGCATGCAAGAGTCTGGTTCTATCTTCATCCTCCTACAAGAGAAGGATAGAAGACACTGAGATCTCCCCTGGGCCATCTCTTCACCAGGCTGTGCAACCCTGGTTTCCTCCATCTCTCCTAAGAGGTCACATGCTCTAGACTCTAGAGCAGGTTGGTGCCCTCAATCAAGCTCACTCCACTAAGTCAGTACCCACCTTTTCCCATGAGCTGCTACTCACCCACCCAAACCCCTTGTGGCACTCCAGGCTGTCAAGGTCCCTCTGATCAGCACACCTGTGCCCCAACATACTGTCAGTCCTTGCCATATAGTGTAATCTGTGAACCAGCTGAAGGACCACGATTCCATCAGAGAGAAACATTGTTCAATAATAGGTTTTTTCCAAGTTTGCAAGGTGACACAATCCTTGCCAGTGTTGGATCATTTTTATGGTATTTACCACTTTCATAGCTCTTCCTTAATCCTTCATGTTCAGAATGCCATTTTCAAATAAATGAAACAAATTCCTTAAGTTATTTTTCCTTGGTGGTTAAATTCTACATTATTAGTATTTTTTTGTGTCTCATTGCATAAAAGCAGGACCAATACCCTCTGTGCACAAGAGACTGACAATGTTTTAAAAATTAAATTTAAGTTTCAATGAAGAAAAGAGTATTTTTCTGACTGTCTCACTTTTTCAGTCCAACTCCACAGACACCTATGAAGAACAACAGCAAATATATCTTGACTCCCACTTTCTTGAAATATATTCCTGCAGCATGTACCATAGTTTGTTGCTTTACTTCTTTACAGGTATAATCACAGATTTCTTAAGTTTGAAGACACTTACCACACCAGTGTCTAAACGCCTTCACTCCCAAGCCTCCAAAAATCATAACAAATTTCTGAAACCACTCATAAGTCTAACTTGCACCCAACCTCCAATATAATCTGCAAAAGCAATTTACAGATCACTTAAAAAACACTTTATGTAAACTTGCTCAAAAACTTAAACAAACCACAAGGATCATAGACTCACAGGGTTTCTGTGCCAAAAGGCTCAACATCCTACTACCAAATCTGCATGATAATTCTTCCCCAAAGCTACTCCTTACTCCTGCTTGGCTTTGTGCCATTTCAACTTATAAACAGGAGAAAAAAAATTTATACAAAAAAAATGGAAGACATACATACAGAAGGCCTGCACACAGTAAAAAAAATGCAGATAAACATGTTTTTAAAGAGAAACTAAAAAAATCACTCTAAAATATTGACTTGTAGGCAGGGAGGAAAAAAACCCCCAGCACAATTAAGATCCTACAAATATTTTAGGCTCTTACTGAGAACAGAAGTATCTATCTCCATAAAAAACAAAACTTCACCAAGCAAGAAACCAAGCTGATAGTAAACATAAATCGCTAATATTTTCACTTTGGAACTTGAATACACATCAGGTGCAAAGCAGCAAAAGATAAAGAGGGGATAACATTCAGCTGTGCTGAAATAAAAAAAGAGAGCAATGTTATCAACCTGTATGTTGCAGTTTCATGGTACAGGTTCAATCATACAGCACCGGAGCTGCTCCATGTATTCTCCAACAGACTCAACTGTTCTATATACACAGATAATGTTAATAGCCATACTTTGTGGTTTAATAGCCATTTCTTAGGCTCTCATACAACTAGAAACCATGCATACAAATCGAGTTTAAAATAGCAATTTTTAAACTATTCAACATGGAATTTTCCAGGCATGCAAATTATGAAATATTTTAATAAGATTCACAGAATTCATACTTTACTCCTCCACAGACTGGCAGAAAATATGTAACATAACAATGTTCCTTGTGCTCTCCTTCCAGAAAAATACGCACAAATCACTTTTTTTTTTTAAACCATAGATCAGTAGTATTACAGTAAAAACTGCAATTCCACTATTCATAAGGAATATCAGAAGCAATCATAAACACCCTCTAACAGTTTAAGTAATGTTCTTAACTGATACTGCACATTTTTGTGCTACAGCTGTGTACATTACACAGAAGAACACAAATTCTTAGAAAGACTTACTTAAGTTGTTCAGGATTTTGTTTTGTTGGTTTTGTTCACTGATTTTTGGGTTTTTTT
>WEIV01019230.1:43160-54443 GCA_013390005.1 Calyptomena viridis | reverse complement strand
CCTTCTCCTTCTCCTTCTCCTTCTCCTTCTCCTCTCCTTTCTTTTTTGCTTTCACATGGTGCATCACTGGTGAAAAGAAAGGGTTCTGTCAACAGCAAGTGAGAACATTTGGCTCTATTAATGGAGAACCTGTACTGAGCTTCCTTCTGTTCTCTGATTAGACCCCAATACAGGAATTAGTGTTGACATGTGTATGGCCATGTGCACAGAGAAGCAAGCCTAGGATGAGTTAGCAAAGACTGACATTGCTTGTTTTGCCTGTCAGTCTTTGAAGGCTTTGTTATTTACAAACCAAAAAGTACTCACTAGCAAAAGCAGATCAAATTCAGGTATCATGTGACTAGTAGATATATATATATATGCTCATACTAATGTGAGAGCACCATGGGATCACTAGGTGCACGTAACTAACCCTTGTGGTGTTTTCCATTGAACTAAAGGTGTGAGCAAGCAAACAGGAAGGTCAAGAACTCATGAGTTCCTGAGCCACATCCTTGCTCGGGACAGGATCTCAGCTATGATTCCCAGTTTGGGAACTTGAATGGAAGTCTAGCATCAGCGTAAATAGAACCAGCAGCACTAGAACATTTAGTTCTTGGTGTCTGCCATACAACTGAAAGACCTTGCCTGAGTCCAGGGAAGAAGAAAGGCCTAAAATTCCTTCTGTCCAGAGATATGTGCAAGAAACCTGGCTGAAAGGTCAGGATGATGTGCCCAAAATGGCATAAGAAGGCTGTAGCCAAGCTGTGAGGAAGACCCAAGCCTCCAAAGTCCAATCTAGCATGTACTTGATAATATCTTCCATTCTACAAGCCTCACTGTACCCACTTCATTGTTTATAGGGAAGATGTAAATGTCATAAGCTCGGTACTGGAACAAGATCCAGAATGAATCCAGACAGTGCTGAAAGAAGAGAAATTTTAGGAAATCCTCTGCAGTTGAATTGAATAAGCCACAGTCTGGAACTCCTGCTGTGTTGGCTATGTCTCTTGCAGGAAAGAAAATATGAGACTTCATGTTGGATTCCCAGCTGTTTTCAGTCATAATCTGCACCCCCACTCTCCATCCCAGTTCTTCCCTATTACTGCTCTGAAGGATTTCTAACCTGAAGAAGTATGATGCCTGGGGTACTGTGGTACTTAACAAACATTCTTGCATAGGGGCAATTTCTCTCCTATTTGACTCCAGCAAGTCAATTAAACTCTACCAGTGTGTATTTTTCATCTCTGCTCTCACCTCATTTCTGGTGGTATGTGAAGACCTTGTTTCCAGTAAGAGACTTCAGGACCTCTGCAGCTTTACTAAAGGGAGCTCTGTGAAGCAACTTGCAAATGTACAGGGACTTCCTCTGGATTGTAGGAAGTATTGGGGAATTCTTTAAATTTGCAGGAGAAAAACTGAAAAAGCACTAGATGTCAAGGCTACATTACACAAAGAATGAGCCAGGACATTTTTAACAGGTGATGTTCAATTTTTGAACTAGCTTTCAAAAGATCTAATGGGTTTTGTTGAAGCCTTCAAAATCAGATCAGATGTTTTCCTGATAATACTGTAAGACCAGCACCAGTCTAAAGGCCCAATATTGACATATATGGAAGCCAAAGAGGAAGACAGAACTGAGGTCTAAAATGACCAGCTGTGGTTTGTAAATCTGCAATGTCTTCACTGACTACTTGAGGTTGATTTATTGTGTTGACAAGAAGCAGCTGGGGGACATTTGCTCCTCTACATCTGCTTCTCTGATCAAACCTGCAGAGTTTTCTCTGGAGTCCTGGCCTTTTTCTTGAAAGAACTCTACAGCAAGCCTGGCAATAATGGGGTATACTTCAGCTGTGTGTATATATGTGTATAGAAATATACCTGTGCACATACACGTATGCATATACACACACAAATACACACAGAGGTGTAATGGGACAAAACAAATTCAGGATATGCAAAAACTTCATAAAGTCTGAAAACTCCTCTGTAAATAAGATGTCAGTCCTTTTTTCTAAAAAATAAAAAAAATCCAAAAACACTTTTGCCAATAATCAGTCATGATCACTGCTAAATGGGACACAAATCCTACTCTGGTAATCGCTGCTTCCTAGCTCATCATTAAAATTGGCCCAAGCAGCCTAGTGCTGCTCTCTATAAAATGCAGGTTCCAAATCTACACTGCTGGATAGCTTAATTCTAAGAATTCTAATGTTTTTCATGCTTTCAGCACATGAAGAATATCAATCATGTAAGTGACTACTGCTATAGTCTTCATTTTGAAGATGTAAGCTGATTAATGCAGTGAAGGCTGCTTATTCCCCCTCCTTCTCCTTTCCTCCATTCAGGCCAAACAACATCAGATTCTGATTTACTAAGGAGAAACTCAGTCATTGAACAACTGTCCACACATGACAAGTTTATTAGTCTTCCAGGCATCAGAAGCAGGACTGCATTTTAACAGATTGAACATTGGAGGAGTAAAGAAGCTGGAAAAGCTTTATGAAGGAAGTTTTAATTTTTGTTTTGTACATTTATGATTATTGATAATGTCATCGATTGATTATTGATTATTTCATCATACATTTATGCATGATGGAGCTCTGTTTTGGCTGAAGATGAGATGGCTGAACACCTGCCTGCTAATGGGAAGTGGTGAATGGATACCTTGTTTTGCTTTGCTTGCATATGCAGATTTTGCTTTTAAACTGCAGATTTGCTATTAAAGAGTCTTTACCACAATGCACAATTTTTCTCTAACACTTCTGATTGCCTTCCCCATCCCATTGAATGGGAGTGATTTTGTGGGGTTGAGCTTCCTGCCAGGGTTAATACATGACAATCTGCCAACAGCAAGCTCCTGGCATGGTATCTGAGGTGGGGAACTTTCAAACAAAACAGAAGTTAAGAAACGTAAGACATGGATACATGCTTCTTTTTTTTTACTCCCCCCCGCCCCCCGATGTTGCTAAATTGAGCTTTTAAGGCAGCCCTGTAATTTCTGAGCAGAAACTGTGACTGTTGGCTACAGACAGTTGTGGAACTGCTGTGGCAATCTGGCAAAACACTGCTTCCAGGTTCTTCAAGCAACTTCAGGAAGGTTTTCCTCAGGCAAAACACAGGTCCAGACTTCAAAGTAGCATCTTCTCTTACTTCTCCTGGTGAACAGTGACACACACTTTCACATCTTCATCCGGTCCTATTAGTTCAATTCCTTTGCCTGTGCAAGGTGCCCTGAAATCTNATATATTTTTTATTTATATATATATGTTACACATATAATATATATATAAAAATCTAACAGCAAATGCACATCAGAAATCATGCTTTCAAGAGATCTACCAAATGGAACTGATGATGTTAACTAACAAATTTAATGTCTTTAAACAGACTGAAAATTTATGGCATGTTTAAATTACTGATGACAAAATCCTGCAAAAATGAACTTTTGGAACTGGTCTTTGCCACGCTCAGCATTATCATAAAATCACAGACTCCTAGAATGGCATAGGTTGGAAGGAACCTTAAAGGTTGTCTAATTCCAATCCTATCCACCATGGACAGCAGTGACGCCCACTAGACCAGGTTGCTCAGGGCCACATTCAAACCGGCCATGATATTTCCAGGAATGAGGCTTCCATAACTTTTCTGGGCAACCTGTTCCAGTACTACGCCAACTTCTGAATAAAGAATTTCCTCCTAGTGTCTAATCTACGTATCCCCCTCTTTTTTTTTTTTTTAGTCTAAAATCATTCCCCCTTGTCCTACCACTATTTACTATCATACTATCTAAATGTAAATTGTCATTAGAAGTGTGGTCTGCCCACCATTGACTTTTCCTTTGGCCCTGTACAAAAGTACATTGCAGCACTGTCACTGTGAGATTGCAGATGAGATTTTTCTCGTAGACCTTTTACCTTCTTTATCTTATATGATGAACCTGTTCTGGGTGTGACTAACAGTTTCTCTACCCCTCCGCCCTTCTAAAAAAACAACTTATGACAGCGTGTTTGTCACTTTTTATCACTGTTACACAAAACCTCAGTTCTCTTGTTGAAATATTAACTACACAATGCAAACTATTGGCATTTTCTGGATCAGCAAATTTAGAAAATAGAGAAACATAGTGACATTCTTATATAGCTACTCAGCTGGCTCTGGAAACTACGCAAAACATTCTGCATTCTCTCTTCATCACCTACACACTCTTTACCAAGGATCGGTGTTGATTATGCTGGTACAANGCCTTGAGGCTCAGTGTGTGTTAACAAAATAATTCCGCATATACCTACTGGGATTGCCTACTCAGGACTGACTAAGAGGGAGCTTTATAGGCCTGCCTATCTACTTCAAAAGTAAAAGATTTAGCTGGAATTTCTTAAATGCCTGCATGATTCAAGCATCAGAGTCTTGTTCTAGAGATGTTAAGGCCCAGATCTTCAATGACAGTCATGTGCCCTGCTGAGATTTGAGCAAGAGTTGATCACACTGGCTAGATGAAAGCACAGCATTAAAATTATGACCATCGGGGACCCCACAAGAGCTTGTGAATATGGAATTTTGAAACTAAAAAAAGTTACTGTCCATTACTCTTTTTCATGGCTATCTATTAGTTTTCAGTATTTTATAAATCTGTATTATATACATTTGNCATTCCCCCTTGTCCTACCACTATTTACTATCATACTATCTAAATGTAAATTGTCATTAGAAGTGTGGTCTGCCCACCATTGACTTTTCCTTTGGCCCTGTACAAAAGTACATTGCAGCACTGTCACTGTGAGATTGCAGATGAGATTTTTCTCGTAGACCTTTTACCTTCTTTATCTTATATGATGAACCTGTTCTGGGTGTGACTAACAGTTTCTCTACCCCTCCGCCCTTCTAAAAAAACAACTTATGACAGCGTGTTTGTCACTTTTTATCACTGTTACACAAAACCTCAGTTCTCTTGTTGAAATATTAACTACACAATGCAAACTATTGGCATTTTCTGGATCAGCAAATTTAGAAAATAGAGAAACATAGTGACATTCTTATATAGCTACTCAGCTGGCTCTGGAAACTACGCAAAACATTCTGCATTCTCTCTTCATCACCTACACACTCTTTACCAAGGATCGGTGTTGATTATGCTGGTACAATTTCCCTTGGCACTAGGTATATCCCTTTCCCTGTTTTTCTCTGTTTCTGGTTTCTGATGTTTTTTTTAAATACCTGGTGGTGATTACAGAACAACATGGTGTGGGTGTCCCTTTCCCTTCAACATATAAAAACTTTTGCATATGACTTTGGTGAAGCTGTTCCTTTCCTTGGACATGGGAGTCCAGAGTTCAGTTAATGAAATGGTACTAAATGGGAGACCGAATCAGAAATATTACTAAGAATGAACACACCTACATGTGGGGGAATGTAAAACCATTATATACCTTCCTCTGGTGTAGTCAGACTTTACCTAAACCCATTAACCTTTTATGGCTACATTTGCTTCATCAATAGAGTAGAAATCCTTAGACTGTGGATTATACCTTGCAGGAGGCTTTTGAAGACACACTGTTATTTGTCTGTGTGCTGCAGTAATAGAAATTAAGATCCTTAATGCATGGCAGTTCACAACCCCTTGTAGTTTATGATAAATGTGACCAATCATCAAACCAAAGACTGGAATAAACCACAAACTTGTCTACAGGCTGTGTTTGGAAAGATGAAGGTTTGCCACAAGCAATAAATAGTTTTAAATTGCAGTTCTAGGCAAGAGATCAGTATAATTCTCTGCATTCTGAGAATCTTAATGCAAAAGAAATGAAAACTAGTAGCTGTTGATATGAAATAATTACCATTGTTCTTGTATTCCCACTGCCATTATGCTGTTTAACAGTAGATGTGCACTCAGCAGTCAGCCAGACATAACTGAAGGCTGGACCCTTTTTAGAAAGACATAAATTCAACAGTATCCACACTGAAGTTATAGATCTGGGTAAGCCATCTGCCAACTGCACTATCTTGGAAGTTAGCAGATTTAACTCCTTTGGTGTTTTGCATGACAGAATGTCCAGTTTAAGTCCTGTCATTACATGCTTTTGTAAAAAGTTCCCTCCAGCTTTTCTATACCTCTGTTAGGTACTGGAAGATTCTCTGAGGTCTCCCCAGAGACTTCTCTTCTCCAAGCCTAACCAATCCAATTCTGTCAGGCTGTCTTTGTATAGCAAGTGTCCCAGCGCTCTAATAATTTTTGTGACTGTCTTGGGGTGACTTTATGATTATCTCATATTTGTCTCCTCTATGCCAGGAGAAAAAAAAATGAATCTTGTGCTTTTAAAACTGAGCCCCAAGAGCCAAGAGAAAAAAAAAACTAGCTAGAGAAATCTTTTCAAAACAATTCTACTGTCTCAAGGTCAATTTTGCTATGCTACTGTNAATAAAACATTTTTTTTGTCCCTTTCACTTTCCTTCGAGGAAATATTTCTCTCCCCGAACCTGGTGGGAGAGGGTGACTGCGGCCTGTTTTTTATCAGAGAATATTTATCCCTCTGAATATATTTGTTCCAAACCAGGACAGTGACCTCCTCTGGACTAGTTGCAACAGGTCCAATTCTTTCTTGTGTGGTGGGTCCCAGAGTTAGATTCAGTACTCCAGATTGGATCTCATGAAAGCAGAGTGTAGGAGCAGAGTCACCTTCCCCAGTCTGCTGGCCATGCTGCTTTGGATGCAGCCCAGGATACATTTAGCTTTCTGTGCTGCAAGTGCACATTGCCAGGTTATGTCCAGCCTCTCATCTACCAGCACCCCTCAGTCTTTCTTACTAGCTGAATTGAGCTCAGATCTGTGAATTCTCACAGATTGAGCTGTGATCAATCTGTTCTCCTTCCTGCATGGTTTTTGTGCTTACGTTTGCCCCAACCCAGGTGCATCACCTTGCACTTGGTCTTGTTGGACTTCATGAGATTCACACAGACTCACCTCTCGGGACTGTCAAGGTCCCTCTGGATGGCATCCCATCCTTCCAGAGTGGCAACTGCAGCACACACCTTGGTGTCACTGGCAAACTTGCTGAGGGTGCACTCAATCCCACTGTTCATGTCACCAGAAAAGATGTTGAACATCACCAGTCCCAATACCGACCCCCTGAGGAACACCACTCATCACTGATCTCCACCTGGGCATCAAGCAGTTGACTGCAGCTCTTTGAGTGTGGCCATCCAGCTAATTCCTTGTCCACCAAGTAGTCCACCTATCTGTCTTGGGGTGACTTTATGAGGTATCCCATATCGCCATATTGCCAACTCTACACCAGGAGAAATGAATCTTGGGCCTTTCTTTAAACTGGACCCGAGAGCTGAGACAGCAGTTTGAGGAGGAAATTTCCAGCAAGACCCCTGGAATACTGTTGTAGTGTGTAATTAGTATGTATTATGTGTCTCTGTATTATATTGTTCTGTTGGTTGGTATGTTCTGTTATCCCCTGCCCTTCACCCCAGATGGTTCGTCCCCTCCCTTCTCCTCCCTTCCCGTTGGCTGGAGCCCCCCATAAGAATCTGAAACCAGAAATAGAAAGGGCTCTTCCCTGGTTGCCTTTGATAAGCTTGGACCCTCCATGGGGCTCACTGCCCCTGGAGTGAAATAAACTTATATGCAACCACAAAGAGTCACCGGCACTTCTTCGTCCTCCATTCATTAGCCTACTCTTGAGGGCATGCAGGGGCACACACACCCCTTGCAAGCTCTGAAGCACCTTCTGACCTTTTGAGACGGACCTCCTGGCTTGGAGGCTCCCCATCTAGAAGGGCTCCCTCCTGTCGGTGCTCCATGGCCGAAGCAATGCCCGGGCTGAAGAAGGAGAGGGGCAAGCCATGGGGGTGGCTATAGAATACTCAGATCCCAGCTGCAGAGCCTTTGGGCTCGTTAACATTCCTTCCCACAGCTGCAGGATATAAAGCTTGAAAAGGGCCCCTCTGGAGGGGTGCTGGAGAGAGAATGAAGAGTGGAGCTTCTATATTTTCCTGGGGCTTTGGTTTCTCTTCTTTGTTTCTGGACTGGTTCAGGACATTAGATCATCGAAACCTCCCTGGGAGACCCTTTCACCAGCCTGGCCTGGGGCGGCCCCCCACATTTTCTCCTCCGTTGCAAAGGAAGAAGATCATATCAACTAAAGGACTCTGAATCTTCCAGGTTCTCTCTTCCCACTGTGGGGGAGGGGGAGCTGCGGCCTCCTTTTTATCAGAGAATATTTATCTCTCTGAACATATTTGTCCCAAACCAGGACACTATCAAATCCGTGTCTCTCCAGTCTAGAGACAAGGATGTCATGTGGCACAGTGTCTAATGCTTTGCACGAGTCCAGGTCCCATGAAGACAATTTTGTCCCATGATGAGAATTTTGCAATCTGTAATCAGCACTGTTTTTCCTAAGACCTTGCAGAGGTGGACTCCTTTCCGTATATTAACTATATTATGTGCTGATACAACACACACAGTAGGATCTTGATTAAGCCATTTCTTTCCTTAGAAAGCATTCACGTGTTGTGGTTGTTCCATAGAGAAAGTTACCTCTCCTGGGTGCTCTGGCTCTAGCATAAGATTGAAAGTATCTGCCAATACATCACTTTACAGACAACTTTATGCTTTAAAGTGCAAAATGCTCAAAATTGCATGATGCGGCTGAGATATGCCACAAACTTTGTCCATGAACTCTTATATTGCCGTACCTTCCCTTGGCTGTTAAACTTTACAAGCTTATACACAGAAGCCAACACATGACTAAAGTGTCATATCTGTGGTTAGACACACCTGCTGAGCTTGTTTTGCAGTGTTGAAGGGTTATCTGTTGACCGTAGTAGTCAAGACTACTTCCATTAGTAATATCCAGGTCTCCTGTTACTTTAAAAGTCTACACAAAGGACTCCCTGTGTTTAGACAACACCTCTAGGACAGACCTACCCCTCTGAAGCTCCCATCTACAAGATAAGGTGCTGCACTTTCTTCTTGGTGTCTGAAGTTTATCCTCCTAGGTTTGATACATGATTTGATAATTGTATATTTTGACTGTGCAGGCATTTTTGACAGCAGTTCATTTTGCATAAAACTCATAAACTTCAAGTGAACTCCTTACTGACACTTCTTTTTGTTTGGTGGAGTTGGGTTGTCTTTTGTAAGTTTTTCATTGCTATTTCCAATGCTATTGCTACTGCTGTTCCTGAGGGACATGTCAAGTTCTGTTTTGCAACTGATGGCCTTTGAATTCTACTGCTGTGACTGCAATTAACACACTTTAGCCCACCAATATCATGCAGAACAGTCCTAAGGGAGGAATAGCCTGTTGTGTACTGTATGTAAACTTGCATTGACAAAGAGGGGGATTCTTTTTGGTGGGAAGGGAAAGAAAGTAGGTTGCTCAGTTAATCTGCAAGAAAACAGAATGCAGAGTTGCTGACTTTAACAAGGGAGTGGTGACATGGGACACATCTGCTCTGAGAGACACCTGAAGTGGAGATGGAGTAAAGTACATGATTATATAAAAAACCTGTTCTCTGTTTGGCCTTATTTTCCTCTTATCCATATGGCCCATGAACTCCAATCAAATAACCCCATGCAATTACTTCACTAGAGGTCTGTGAACATGGCAAAGGTATTGCAGAACATCTAGCAACATGATGTAACAATAATTCAGAAATTTAAGATGGTGCTCCTACATACCTTTGTAAGGAAACAGATCATCTGGACTCAAAAAAGTGCTATAAAAAGAAACCAGAAGGCCAACAGTTTTGAACACACCAAGGATTAAAATCTGGCATTGCAAAACTCCTTTTGATAAATTTGTCCTCAGAGATAAACATTTTCAAAATAATTTTTTGACTGAAAAATTAATAGAGGTTGTCTAATGGTTGTCTGTAAGTTTGCTTCTATCTAAACTGACCTGTGTTCTTCTGCCCAGTAGCTCAGAACCATAAATTTGAATCCACACTCTGACCTTGGAGGAAGTCAGCTGGGAACAGCTCCAGGGTATATTTTCCTCTCAGGGATTCATGATTCACTCCATCTTCTCTCTCTAGATCACATCACTGAGAGGGCTGTTCTTACAGCAAGAAAAGTTAAGGAGATCACGTATATTTCAGGCTTTGGAAATAACAAGCCATTAGAGAACACACAGTTTCAGACCCAGGATTTACTTATCAGGAAAATTAGTTGTTCGGAAGTTGTAGGCTGACAGCTGGTCTGATTTGTCTCTATGGTTAAGATGGACCTGAGGCCTAGCTGTTCTCTGTCCTTAAAAGATGCTAACACCAGCAGTACGACCTTGAGAGTGAGTCAGCATTTCCTGCCTACAGCGGAAGCCTGCATACGCAGCTACTCGCTTGAAGTTAATGGTGGGATATTTTTGTTTCTTGTCCAATAGTCCACATGTTTTCACTTACCCAGTACCAGTGCCAAGGTGACACCTGGACACTGACCAATAGTTAATCATAAACATATTTCATGTACCAATAGAGTTGTTAGGAGTCAGAATTATTTAAAGGGTTAATAAACGTCCTTCTTGGTCATTCACCATTGAACAGACCAGAAGTGCTTCTGTGATCCGTGTCTCTTTGTTTCTCTCGCCTACCCCCTGGACAAGCCCTCTGGACGAGCCGTCAGGAAGTGTTTTCACCATTACAGATGTAAAGCCTGAGCTTTCTAGTAGAGAAGAGATGGTACCCTGCAAATTGTTTCATCATCTGCATGTTAAAAAAATTAATTTCACCATCTATTTAAATGCTTGTTTTTCAGAAGAAGAAAATCTGGAAAAAAAAAAAGAGATAATCTTGTGTAGGACTGTAGTGCTGGTTTTAAACATTTTGTTGTGCATTACAATTTTTGGAAGAATATGGTTTAGATGTTTCAGGAGTGTGATATGTTGGACTGAGCTTTAAGTCCGATGAAGAATTTTAGATGTTGGCATTCTTGTGGGGGTTTTTGGCACACAGGAGCAGGTTGTCTTCAGATGCTCAACAGTCATCTTGTTTTTTTTAATTTTGTCTTTCCTGAGTTATTTTATGGCACTCTCTGAACTTTTATCAATTTTTTATAGGTGCTTCTAGCTGATCTCACACCAAGATGTCTTTTTAAAAGTGAATAAGAGAAAAACAGCATATCCTGGATAGGAAGTAAGAAAGACAGAAAGCACTCAATGTTGGGAAAAAATTCAGAGATGTTTGTAATCCAGTTCCAAACTACTAAAAATATGTGCTAATTTTTCATGTTAATGACATATCTATATGTAAACCTACTTGAACCTACTTGGCTGCTCTTTTTTTTTTTTTTTTTTT